>PVJC01038323.1:0-16878 GCA_004026665.1 Murina feae | reverse complement strand
CTGTCTGGGGATTTCCCTCTTCTAAGATTTTGCACACTTGCAATGCCTTTATTCTCCTAGCCAACGATCTTTTTCTGAGGCAGCCCTGACAAGCAAATACCTTCCATGTGTCACCCCAAGTTCACTGCATATGTGCCCATCTTCCCGTTTGTTTGACTTTTCTCAGTGATCTATAGGGAATGAATGGACCAGTGGTTTTCTGGGGAGTGCGAAGCTGTAGCTTCCTGGTGAAGCTGCCATGCTTATAATGTCTGGCCTCCCCTTTGCTCTCTTCTTATATTAATATTAACTAGCTAACAACGGCACAGTAATACAAGGACCGCAAATCATGTGCTTTAATCGTTAGAATTATAAGGATAGATCTCCTTTACCTTATAACATTCCTAGGAAAATTGATCCTTAGCTTGTGTTTTTCTTCTACTTTATTTATATTTTATGGTTAAATTTTATTAGCTATATGTTTTCTATTTCATATATTATTTCCTGGCACAGTTTAATTTTTAATTGACACAAAAATACACATTTTATTCAACTCTTTCTTCCTAACTGCATTTTATTTAGACTCACTTTACCTTTAAAATAATAACAGGTGGCTCAGGAGTAATAATCACAGGTAACATGAAAGAGGTTTCTACTTTATTTCAGAGGCTGGTCTAAATGCTTTGTAGAGATAATCTCTTTTACAACAACCCTTTGTTGATAAAATCAGCAAGTCACAACATTTATGGAATATCTCTCCTACTATCTAGTAATAAAAATAGTACTGCTAATATAAAATTAAAGATTTGAGCCTAAGTACTAGGCTCTTGCTATCAACCTTGCATATTATTCATCATTATCTTTTGCTAGGTATTTATATGCAGGGTAAGTGGCAGAAAAGTAAACTAACAGTCAACACATCCTATCTAATAAAAGGGTAACATGCAAATTGACCATCACAAGATGGCTGCCCCCATGTGGTCAAAGATGGCCACTACAAGATGGCCAGCAAGAAAGGGCAGTTGGGAGGGACCCAGGCCTGCAGGGGAGGGCAGTTGTGAGAGACCATCCTGGCAGGGGGAGGGCAGTTAAGGGCAATCAGGCCAGCACAGGAGCAGTTAGGCATTGATCAGCCTGGCAAGGGAGTGGTTAGGGGCAATCAGCAGGCGAGAGGTTGGGAACCAGCAGTCCTGGATTGTGAAAGGGATGTCCGACTGTCTGTTTAGGCCCGATCACACTGATAGGGCCTAAATGGGCAGTCAGACATCCCTCAAAGGGTCCCAGATTGGAAAGGGTGCAGATTGGGCTGAGGGACACCACCACCATCCCCAACCCCCACTCAGTGCACGAATTTTGTGCACTGAGCCTCTAGCACTTATATATTTTAAATATATATGTGTGTATTTATATATATGCATATATTTATAGTTTATACTTTTCTGAGTCATAAGTTGAAATCATTCATTTTAGGAAGGTACTAGGAGAAAGGAATCTGTTTATATATATTTGGTATAACATTTAGCATTATATTGTTGATTATTTTTTAGGACAGTTTCTTGATGAGTGTTACTGCCTGGGCTTCAATCCTGCTTCCACCATTTACTACCTATATAACTTTGGGCAAGTTACTTAAATATTAAAGCCTCAGTTTCCTCATCTATAAACTGGGGATGGTAATAATACCTATTAGATAAGATTTCTGTGAGATAATAAACATGAATGATTAGTACAGTAATTGGCAAATAGTTAGCAATTACTATTTGCTGAATAAAAAACATAAAGCTAGATAGATAAGGGTGCAAAATTCTTAGAGTTATTTATAGTTGTCCGACCTGCTGCTTCACATCTTCATGATTTTTTTGCTCTTGCTATTGTCTTCGTTTGGAATGTCCCTTCGTATCCCAAGTTTCTATCCATCTGGCCTTCCAGCCAGCTTAGGTCTCACTTTATCAGACAGAATTACTCACTACCTCTTCGTAGCATGTCTATACTTTCTACTACTATTTCTATGAGTTCTACAAAAACTTTTCTCATTTTTGCTTGGATAATATTTGTTTGCTTGTTTTTAAATTTTTTTCAGTTTAACTCTTGTTTCTGTTGCTGCTTTCATTGCTGGTCTGTGTGAAACTGGAAGATTATGTGTTACTCTTTGTCACCTGTTGTTGATTTTGATAGATGCTATCTGTGTCTACCTGAGTGATTTCTTTATATGACTTTGAGCCCTACACATACACTGAAGTCAGAGTTACTTTAAACATATAAACCAGGGCCCTGGCTGGGTAGCTCAGTTGGTTAGAATGTCATCTGGATATGCCAAGGTTGTGGGTTAAATCTCCAGTAGGACACATAGGAGAATCAACCAACAAATGTATAAATAAGTGGGGCAATAAATCTCTCTCTCTCTCTCTCTCTCTCTCTCTCTCCCTCCCTCCCTTAAATCAATAAAAAAAATTAAGCCAGTTCATGTTATTTTCCTGTTTTCAACATTTTAATAGTTTCCCGTCATGTTTCCCATATTTTCCAAAGTCTTTACCTACAAGGACTTATGTCACTTGGCTTCTCTGAACTTATTTCTGACCCCTTTTTTCCTGATTCACTCCAGCCAACTGGTCTGCTTGCTCTTACTTAAAAATTATAAGAAAGAGTGAATATGAGGACATTGTAGATTTTTTCACTGTGGTGGAAACCTTGTCTCCCAAACTATCACATAGTTTGTATCTTGACTTCCTTCTAGTCTCTGCTGAAATATTGTCTCTTCCTTGGGGCCTTTTATGAATACTCATATGAAGTAGCATCCTGCTTTATTTTCTGTCTTTTCATACTGCTCCTACAATGTGGGCTCATGCTTTTTTTAAAAAGTCTTAGCTCTTTGGAACTTCTACTAACTAGCATACTCCTTCCCCTTTAAAATCAAAGTTCCCTATTGATCCAAGGAGTCTGGTTCCCTACAGTCATTGCTGGAAGATCAGTGCTTACTGCTCCTGTCCTCCCTCCCTTATGGTGTGAAAGCTGAAGGGAGTACTGCAATGCAATGTGCTGGTAATAGAGGAGAAGTTTCCATATAAGGTCGAGAATGGCTACATATTAACAGGCTGAGGGATAAATGAAACAGATTTCAAGAAACTCAACCAAACCTTGGAGACACCACCACCACCAGCAGCAACAAAGCAGATATCAAGACAAGAGTACAGCAATATAAAAAAAAACACTGGGTAGGTAAGTATGAGAACAATAGATTGAACGTTAGGGGAGTAGAGTCTGGGGGAAATGCCTAGAACCGTGATTTTGAACCTTTTTCATCTCATGGCACACATAAAGTAATTTAAATTCTACAGCATAAGAAAAAGAGTATAATTTTGATTCATTCACACCAGATGGCTATTGTTGTACTGACTGTTGTCTATTTTTTTTTAACTTGACAACCTAAGGGAAAAGAAGTTGGTGACCCTGACTGAATAGTCAGGTATTGCACATTTTTTAAAATTCTTGCGGCACACCAGTGTGCTGTGGCACAACGGTTGAAAATCGCTGGCTTGGAGATTCATACTGGTTTGATGATGTATTTAGGTATCAGTTATGGTGTGTTGGACCCCAAGATGAAAAGCCTAGAAATATGTATTATCAGATACAGTGTTAGGTCTATAAAATATTTTCCTCATAATGATGTATATTTTACAGACAAAGGCAGTATACCTCAGAAAAGCACACCCAATTGCGTCTAATTTCAATGCTTATGTTTCATTGGTGAGGTGTGTTATGAGTGGTTTGTTGGGCTTTGAGTGTTAGATAGTAATTATAGTCAAAAGTGGGTGGTGAGATAGGAAAATATGTACACAGGGGCCTGAAAGAATGTTACCAAAGGCTGAAAGATAGGAACTTGAGGACATATGAGAGGAATTAAAAGAGACCTTTCATCCTAACTTATTAATATCAGATTCAACATCTATAAAGTTAAACAAAAAAGTCTACTGTATTTCTGGGGGAGGAGTCGGTACTCTAGGCCATATATAAAGTTTGATATCAGATATAAAACTTGAATATCAACTTTTGTAGATTACTGAATTATCAAGAGGAAAAAAATGTTAAGGATTATCTAATCACCAATTCAATAAGCACTTAAGTGTAGTTAATTTGAGCAAACACTTATTGAACCCATATGTGATAGATAGTATGTTCAATGATGGGGTTACGACAGAGTCCCCTCAAGGGGCTCGGTAGGTAGTTAAAATCAACTTTCTACGTGTACTGGTAGAGTATATTATGCCTAATATTGATAGATTCCTTACAGCTTCAACTATTCTTAAAACCCTTGAGGAATTGCCTCTGATTTCTAGGGATTTTTTGTTTGTTTGTTTTTTATTTGGTTTGAGCAAGAAAATACACTTTTTTAATTTACATTATACATAACTTTAGACTTTAAAATGATTTATAGATACTATTAAGGGTTATTTTATGAATTGGGCAGTAAATATATTTTAAGGCAAAGAGAAATAAATTAATCATAATAGAATATGCTGTTGGATATAAATAAGGATGTCTTTAGCTGAATTCATATCTTTTGTCTTACATCTTCATAGTCTAAGTTTTCTCTTTGCATCTCTCAGTTTCACAATCTTTTTTATATATACCGGTGTCTCTTGGAAACAGCAATTTATTTATTTATCTTTTTTGTGGTTGTCCCTGGTTGATGCCAGGGTGTTTGTCTGCCAATTTATGTGTGTTTGAGTTGGCATAAAAGGAACAATTGGTTCTAGACATAAGTAACTTACAGGTCAGTATTTCTAAGTGGCATCAAAAGCACAAAAATGAGCAGTAGTTTGAGCCTATGAAGGAACTTTAAGAAGTTCTTTTATGTGAGAAGCCAATATCTTTAGAAAACTATGAATTGAATGAATTAATATTTTTATGTATTTCTAAGTGGCATCAAAAGCACAAAAATGAGCAGTAGTTTGAGCCTATGAAGGAACTTTAAGAAGTTCTTTTATGTGAGAAGCCAATATCTTTAGAAAACTATGAATTGAATGAATTAATATTTTTATGAATTAATATTTTTATTTTTATTTTAGGAATATGGTCTCAGGAACAACACTAATGAAAACCAGAAACCATTGTTCTCAAATAATAATTTGAATGTAGCAATGAAAAAGATGGGATGCCAAGTCCTTCAGCTGATTGACAAAGGCATCTATATTTGAAGTTAATGAGGAATAGGATGTAGGCATGAGCATGGCTAATATTCTGTAGGAGAAACCACAAGATGGAAATCAAAATTTCTATCACTAAGTTTTATCTTCCTATACCATCAGGGAGTATGAAGCTCATACTTTTTCGCAGGGTAATTCATTACTTGCCACATTTACTGAGGTACTTTGCTAAAGCCTCACTTGATGGATTATAAAAATGAGGATGATTTACTCTTAATATATATCAAATGAAGCAATAATAATTGCAAGCCACAGACACACATAGGCTGTTCTTTTCTGGTGAGCATATCTCAAATTGGCATGAGGGAGAAAAGTTGAGCAATGCAGTTAAGATGGGAGGGGCCACACAATTATTATTGAGTGAGTCTAATATGTTCATGCTGTGCTAAGTACTATATACTGGGGGGAAAGAGCGAGGTGGGAATTTAGAAAAGTATCAGAGGGGAGATCAATAGTGCTAAAACCCTAAGAGGAGAAGACTGAAGGCAAAGTACACATCTGTGGTGTTTGGTTGCAATTATCAAAAAGACCAAACCCAAAGGAGGGAGACTCACAGCTATGGAGCAGAGAGATTGCTAGGTTTTAAATCAGCTTCTAGAAGCTAATCCTTTCCTGGCATTAATTTGCTCTTTTAATTTAGGCAATTGACTTAAAAATTGAGCTTCTGTAAAGTGGCCTACTTTATCCGTAACAGTTCTTTCAGCTCTAACTACTTGATCCATAAATTCTTTCTCTAGTTCCGCTGAGGAAGGAACAAGAGGAGAAGAATCTAGATGATAATATGTGGAGTTTTAGTGAGAACTAAAGACACATTTCCTGGCAGTGAGGGAGATGCAGTATTAGGAAGTGTTTCTAAGAGAAGCCAAGAAGTCATTCTCAACAGATAAGTGAAAATGTTTAACTTTCTACATCGACCAAATCAAATCACTGCCTGAAGGCGGTGTGGACAGATGATTTTCACGGGCTTCTGTGCAATCACCTCCTGGATTGCCAGCTTGGAGGTGTCAAAGAGAAACAAAAAAAGGAATTTGTTAAAGATGGCAAGAGATTTTATTCAGATAACTGCAGTAGGGAAGAGAGACCTCAATGTAAACTAAGCTGAAATCCCCTCAAATGAAAGGTGGGAGGTATTTTAAGTGCTGGGAGGCTAAAGGAAAAGAGCTTAAGGATGGTAGGCCAGGCGGCTGGTCAGGGTGATGAGGCCACCTGTGTCTGCTAGGTGGTGGTATTGAAGTTAGGCTTCTACCCTGGCACGAAAACCGGGAGACAGGGACCCTGGCCTTCTTGAGGGTTACGTTTCAAATGGATGGCTCCCAGCCCCTTAGAAAGACATCCCTGGCTTGTGGAAGGTACATCACAAAAAGGCAGAGTGAGGATGTCCAGTTGTCTGCTTTCTCAAGTAAATGCTCCAAAGAAAAGGAGGTTAGCAGCCGATAGTCCGATTTGGAACGAACAGCAAATCATTTTGGCAATGCTGAGCTTTCTCAGCCAGGCATTTTAAGGGGCCTGGCAGAGTCAAGCTAGGGACAGGACCTGCAGCTGAGGGAGGCTATGCTAAAGCTTGATCAGGCATCGTCATCTATATGGGCAGGGAGTGGACGCAGTGGTCTGTGCTGAGGATCTTTGCCCTGAAGGTCCGCAGTTTTCAGAAGTCAAACTGTAAAATTATCCCATTAACTTTCAGGATGAATATATTTTTCCAGAAGCTCCCTCATCAGAATTACAACGATTTTCTCATAGTTTAGTCTTATTTCTTATAATTCAGTTACAAGAAAGATGGAGAATTAGGGAACTGCTAAAACCACCTGGTTTAATATATTTACCACTAGGTGGAACTCTAATCATATAAGAAATAATGTTTTAAAAATCAATCATAGTGACTTTATATATGAAAAATTATACTTACTTTCTCTCTTAAAATGGTTTTCCCCTCACCACTCAAATGAAAATCCCAGCTGGCTCTCAGAACCCTGGATTTGTTTTTCACATGTTGTGTTTAGAAAATTGTCAAGTTCAGTTATTTTGCTGGGCATTCAATAATTTATATGGCCTTTTTATACATCATATAACAAGAAGCAAAATTCAATAAATACATGGGTTGGTTCGATTTGTTTCTGGTAGAGGGAATTGCACATTTAAACTCTAATGTGATGGGGTAATGTAAAAAGTTTTAAAGTGTTTCAAAAACGTAAGGGAAGTGTGAAGACAAATGTTATTGCTGTGAAGTGAGGCAGAAAAAGAGCACTTTTCCATCTCCATTTTTACGTCAATGTATTTGTTGCTTATAACTATGGGTATGTTTAATGGAAATAAAAGGGTTTTAACACACTTTCTGCAAAAACGCCTTTTAAAGATCTCAGCTCCAAAGACAGAGAATAGTCTTCGGTCCTCTGATTGGTCTTTCAGGAGCCTGGTTTTCACTGGTGAACAATGACATAGCCTCCCTTGTAAACTGTTCCTCATCCTGCAATTCCAGTTACCCATAGCTAACTGTGGTCTGAAAATATTAAGTGGAAAATGCCAGAAATAAACAATTCTTAAGTTTTAAATTGCATGTTGTTCTCAGTAGCTTGGTGAAATGTCGCCCTGTCCTGCTCCATCTCACCCAGGATGTGAATCATCCCTTTATCCAGTGTATTTAGGCTGTATATGCTATGTGCCCATTAGTAGCCATATTTTTTAAAGTTTAGTTTCCAATTACAATTTACAATCGATATTATTTTGTATTAGTTGCAGGTGTACATATAGGGGTTAGAAAATCATATACTTTACAAAGTGTTTCCCCTGGTATTTTCAGTATCACCTGGCACCACACATTGTCAACACAATGCTACTGCCTATATGCCCTGCACTGCACTCCACATCCCCATGACCACTCTGAAACCAATGACCTGAATTTCTCACCCCTTCATCTCCCTCACCCAGTCTACCAGCCCCCTTACCCTATGGCAACCATCAGTCTTTTTCTGTATCTAGGAGCCCATCTAAATCCTGTTTGTTCATTCATTTCGTTCTCCAAATTACACAAATAAGCCAAATCCCATAGTATTTATCTTTCTCTGACTGACTTATTTTACTTAGCATAATACCTTCTAGGCCCATCCATGCTGTCACAAATGGTAAGATTTCATTCTTTTTTTGTGGCCAATTAATATTATCTATCTATCTATATATCTATCTATATATCTATCTATATATCTATATCTATATCTATATCTATATCTATATCTATATCTAATCTATCTATATATCTATCTATCTATATCTCATAATTTTTTTATCCAACTGTCTATTGATGGGCACTTGGGTTACATATCTCAGCTATTGTAAATAACACTGCAATGAACATAAGAGTGCATATATTCTTTCAAATTAGTGTTTGGGTTTCTTCAGATCATTAGCAGCCATCTTAATTATCAGATTGACTATTGCAGTAATGGTATTTTACTTAATAATGGCGCCAAAGTGCAAGAGGTGGCGCTGGAAATTCAGATACGCCAAAAAGAAGCTGTAAAGTGCTTCCTTTATTTTTAAAATATATTTTTATTTATTTCAGAGAGGAAAAGGGAGGAAGAGAGAGATAGAAAAATCAATGATGAGAGAGAATAATCACCCCCTACTGGGGATCAAGCTCACAACCCAGGCATGTGCCCTTGACCAGAATCAAACCAGGGACTCTTCAGTCCACTGAGCCAAACCAGCTAGGGCTAAAGTACTTCCTTTAAATAAATAGTTGAAAGTTCTTAACAATATGGTAAAAAAATCATATGCTGAGGTTGCTAAGATCTATGGTAAGAAGGAATCTTCTCTCTGTGAAATTGTGAGGGCAAAAGAAATTTGTACTAGTTTGCTGAGAGAGTGAGAGAATGCCCACTCATATAACTTCCATTATAGTATACTGTTATAATTGGTCTATTTTATTATTAGTTACTGTTGTCAATATCTTACTGCACCTAATTTATAAATTAAACTTTATCATAGGCATATGTGTATAGGGAAAAACAGGAGACATAGGGTTTGGTACTATTCATGGTTTCAGGCACCCATTGGGGGTCTTGGAACGTATCCCCAGCAGACAAGAGGTGACTACTTTGTACATTAGTCAACAGCTGGAAGCTTTTAAATGCACAGTGGCATCACCATCCTCTATAATAAAAAACTAATATGCTAATTAGCCTGAATAGCAGAATGACTATCCTGATGACCTTCCAGATGAAGTCGGGGCTGTGGGGGCCAAGCCCCTTGCGTGGATTTCATGCATCAGGCCTCTATTCCTTAGAATAACCAAGAAGACCTGAAACAAAAAACAGATTCACTGGTGGTTTAGCATAGTTAAGGTAGGAGGAAAAAATAAGATATATAGATAAAAAGACTATGCATTAAAAATGTGATTCCTTTTTCAGGGATACAACTAAGGACATAGCTAAACAGCAAACAAGCCAATACTGGGTTGGTTTTCAGCAGCAACTACAATCCAAATTAAGAACAGAACAAAATAAAAAGTAAAATAATGTACAACCTGAAAAATATGACTTTCTATACATTGATAAATTCTATAAGGTTTATTTTTTTCCAGAAAATCAGAATATGAATGCATCCAAAGAAACATTTAATTTTAAAATGCAGATAATTTAAAAAAAGTTATATGCTTTGTGAAAGGGTTAATTTTAGTTCTCTTTTTAGTGACTTGTATCAAATCATTAAAAATATGACAGCTTATTAAAATTAAATATATTTGTAAGAACACATTCATTGGCACCTATATTTTCTGACCTTTTTGGAGTAATTTGTTTACTCCTCCCTTTTTGTTTTGTTAATATTTTAAATTTCTTATTTAAGTTTACCATCATCTTAAGTCCAGTGTTTGCCATGTAGTAGATATCTGATAAATGTGTAAATAAATTGATGAATAAATACTGTATGACGAGACATTAGTTTACATGGCTAAGAAAACAAGCAAGCAATTAAAATTACATTGTTGAAAGGATAAAATTTTTTTTCAGGTGACCAAAACAGCCTTAATGTTTTCTTCAGCTTGCCTAGAGAGATTTCCTCTTAACTCTAGGTTTCTGCCTTTCTTCTCTTTAGGGCATTTACTTGTATTGTAAATTCTTTTTCTCTTTCTTAGATTTAAGTTTTCCAGCCTCTAGCCAGTTTTACAACCCACAAGTGAGTTTCTCTGGGACCTGGAAGCCATTCCTTGAAACATGATCATCCAAAAAGATAGCTCCCCTATCTTCCACTCAGTCTCTATGAGAGGATAGAAACTTAACTTTATTTTTTTAATCCTTACTCAAGGACATGCTTATTGATTTTAGAGTGAGGGAAAGAAACATCAATATGAGAAACATCTATTGGTTGTCTCCCATACACACCCCACAAAGGTACGGAATCTGCAACCTTTGGTGTATGGGACCAACCAACTGAGCCACACCGCCTACGGATAGAAGTCTAACTTTAAGTAAGTGCCAATTAGCAGACACTGATGGCCTGACTGCATTCACCAACCTCTTCCCTAAAGTCTTCTCTTCAGGGCTGAAAACTAGCTTATCCCAGTTCTTAAAAGCTCTCTTGTTTTTCTTCAAAGGAGTCACATTCAATCTCTCTACCCTATTCCAATCATCTTGAATGTTTAAGTTGTCTGGTAAAATTTTCTTTGACAGTAATTTCATTTTTAAGACTCAATCAGTAGATATTGGAGCATAAGTTATGTTCCAGCAGGTCACACCGATGGTCATTTTGGCCAGTGTTAAATCGTTAATAGCAGCACCAAGGATTTTTATGTGTTTTTTCTTAGGAATATTAACTTCAAATGTTTAGGACATGCTTCAACCATTTCTATAATTATTAATGTTTTATCTTCTCTCTAAAGAGAGGTTATCAAAACTATTATAATAAACTAGTGTCCTGATGCATGAAATTCGTGCAAGGGGCTCAGCCCCCGGCTGCTGTGGCTTCATCAGGAAGGTCATTTGGAAGGATGTCTAGTCTAATTAGCATATTATGCTTTTATTATTATTACTAAATTTGTGCATTCAGGGGGTCCTTCAGCCTGGCCTGTGCCCTCTTGCAGTCTGGGACCCCTCAGGGGATGTCCACCTACTGGAGTGCCTGGACAGCCTGGGTGAGGGGCTGATGGCTGTTTGCAGGCTGGCCAAGCCCCCCAGTGTGGACCCTGACCCCATTGGGGTGTGGCAAGCCTGGGTGAGGGGCTGAGGGCTGTTTTCAGGCTGCCCACAACTCCCATTGACCCAAGGTTCCAGCGAGGCTGGCTGGAAGCAGGTTTATGGGTTTTATTTATCTTCTGTAATTGAAACACTGTTGCTTTGAGTAGAGGTCTAGGCAGGCAACAGAAGCCTCCTGTTTGCTTCAGATCTGTGGCTTCTATAGTTGAAACATTGTTGCTTGATCAGAGGCCTGCTGGCCTAGTCAGGCAGTTGCAATGGAAGCCTCCTGCTTGTTCCAGCTCTGTGGCTGCCGGCCTCCATCTTGGTTGGGTAATTTTCATACAGCCACTCTGATTGGCTGGTGGGCGTGGCTTGGATGGGGGTGTGGCTTAAGTGTCTTGGAGTGACAGTCAAGTTGCATATTACTCTTTTATTAGATTAGATTATTAGATTAGATAGATAATTTCTGATGTATGTGTGTGTGTGTGAGTGTGTGTGTGAAATGGGAGCATAAATGGCATGCTGGGAGGTGAACCAGAATTAGAGGAGCCTTTCTTCAGAGTTCCCATGTGACAGTGTAAGCACATATCCCATTTGCAGTCAATAGGCTTGAAATAAGCGGGACATGTTGACAGTCGATCTGCAATTGATTCATTGGAGACTCAGATTTAGGAATTCCCAGTACTTTATAGACACAGTTTTTTGTAGTATTACTTCATTGTCTTCTAAATATCTTTCTCTGAAGTTTCAAGGGATAACTTTAATTCTCTGTTTCTAGTATTTGTTAAAGGTTGATATATCATGACATAGAGTTTGATCAAATACTCTTTATTTCTTTATTGATTAAGGTATTACATATTGATCAAATACTCTTAAGATTCTGCCTTGATGTAGTTTCGCAATTATAAAGGGAAGTTCAGATAACTATGTTCATAGCGCAAATGACTATGAACTTTAATCCTGGAAAGATAAGAAACTTCTCCATCCCTCTGAACTCAGTAGTCAAAATTATAATGTAGTTTTTTATTAGTTTTTTAAAAAAGTTATGTTCTAAAAGTGAGCAGTACTCAGTTATCTGATTAAGTCCACATCCCAACCACTTATTTTATTGGTCTCTCATACTCCAAGACCTTATACACTCCCCCTATCCTAGCTGCTCCAGGGCAGGTACTGACAAATGGAGCAGAGCAAAATAACTAACCCCCAGGGAGCCCTGGAAACCTAAATCGCGCTATCATACATAAGCTGCCTCCTACAGCCTCAGCTTGCAGTTATGCGTTTCTGGTGTGTGGTCTGGACTGGCAGCCTTCTCTAAGTAACTAAGAGTTCTGTGTTGTGTATTTCACTGTATTGTTCCCTGCCGTAAAAACATCTTCAAACCTTATAAAGCAAAGTGAAGTCAATAAGTTCCATGCTCTGTTGCCACATTCAGACCATCACTGACCCTCTTTCTTTATGGTCCATGCCCAGTGATTATGCCACTTTGCCTTTTTAGAATCTACATTTTATCCTTACCTGATTTCAATAAATTAAACACTCATCACTACCATGTTACCCCAACCTTGGACATCATTGTAGTAATCAAGAATCCTTAAAAATAATCAAATCTTGTAATACCTTGTTTGTTGAGTTCCTCAGGCTCCCCAAACACACTCAACTTCACAAATCGGTCACTTACTTTCATCACCATCCTTTCATTTTGATCAGTTTGTGGGATGTCCATGCTTTTAAGATCTGACTCCAAATTTTTCTCTCTACCTTCAATATTATGTTTGTTTAATTAAACTCAGTCAACACTATATACATTTTTAAAAATGGAAGTTGAAAAGATAAATAGGAGGATGTTCTTGTTTCCAAATACTTTATAATTTGGAAGAAGAGATCGGTGCACAAATAAAAGTAACCTCAGGTAGACCTTATGCAAGCTGTAATAGAACTAAAAGCCAAGCACTCAAGAGATTAACTGTAGTTATTAGAGAAAGTATACTATCATGCCTTCACTCTTTTTTTACCTTCCATATCTTGTCTTTTTTACTTACTATACCACTTAGCAGTTTATATTTCTCTTTTTTTCTACCTCATTGATTTTCACTTGTCTCCTCAACAAATTGGAACCCATATATTTCAATAACACACTGGCTAACACACTTTATTAATAGGTGGGTTGGGGGGAAATTGCCTGTGATGTCAATCAATAAAGATCATTCATGTATCATTGGAATGCCATGGTACTATTGGAAATGTAAGGAGATGGAAAGTTATAGTTAACTGAAATTCTCTCAGGAAGCATATTATTTATGGCTGAAGGAATACTTGATAAAGCCCTTTAAGTTCATGTGTTTTAAGTTCATGTGAAATAGATGGTGGCCATTCTGATAGGATAATTGGTCCAACGAACTACAGACTATTTTCCCCCTTGGTGGGGGATGCAAGTTTTGGGCCTGAGTTTAAATGCTTTCTTGATGCAATAAACAGTAGTTATTCTTTTATTTCTTCCTTGTCTAACTGTGGCAATCAACCTTTCTTCTGAGCACAGATTGAAAAAATCATTTAAAAAATAATCTGCCTGAAGCCTTCCTGAGGCATGCTTCATGCTTCATCCTAGCCCAGAGCACCCAAAACTTCCTGTCTCTTTAACCTTCAGTAATGCTTATGCTTATCACTCCTCCAAAGACTGAGCCATAGATACTAAATTATTTAACCAGAGGTAAATGAGTCATCCTGACTGGATTGGGCTTTTTGGAAACAAATGAACTTTTGGGAGGACTATAAACATGAAAAAATAGTCTGGTTATAAAAATTACATTTTTCATTAGAGTATACACAGAGACTATCTATCTATAATCTATCTATAATCTACCTACCTACCTACCTGCCTATTTATCTAGCTAGTTTAATTGAATTTAGATTATATGTCTTCCTAAGCCTCCCTATCTAAAGTTAATGATTGTATACTTCTAGCTTTCTAATTGACTATGAGCCTTATATAAAGCATTTCTGTATAAATTACCTGTGCTACCTGACCAGGATTATACTGAATTATCCCTAATATGTATATGTTTCAGCTCTCAGCATCGTTGTTTAATATGTCATATTTACTTATTTAACATTTCTGTTGTTGGCTGTTCACATTGCCTGTAATGGGAATGTAAAAATATGTGGCTGTATCCATAGAAACAGGTGGTCAGCTTACATCAGTGTTACCATATAGTCAGATAGCAATTCCAGTGATTACATTTCCTTTAGCCAACCAGATCATGAGTGTGCAAAGGATTATTGAGGGATTTCATGTTTTCTTTTCTTAAAGATGAAAATAGCAAAATGTTGAAAGAAAAAGAAAAATACCTACACATATTTATGAAATGTTTTTAGGTGTGAGAATTCACGGTAGCTTTTTCACACAATCAGAAGTTTCCTACCCTGAGACGTTTTCACACATTCTGCTCCTAGTGGTTAAAACTTTTTCCTTTAAGATAAAAATTAAACAAATAACATTATATCCTTGGAAACCTTATTCAGAATACTGATGAAACAAGTAAAACATCAAAAAGGAAGCTTCTGTGGCTTAGCACCATCAACTATTTATCACTCATATAACTGTCACATGCAGTTGCTTCTGGTTGGTGGGCAGCTTCTGGGAAATCACTACCACTTTCTTAGAAACTGTGACCTCAAAAGTACAAGCATTGCTGTTGCTCATATTCTGTGGGTAAAATCCACTCATGTGTCTACACCTCAGTTCAAGGAAGGGTGGGTAATAGAGTCCATGCTTAGGTTCTGCCTCCCTTGACAGGCGAATCTCCAATTTTTGGTGGACAGCTAGCTATCTTTCACACAGCTTGTACTTACACCAAATGTTTGAATCAGTGGTCCTACATTTCATGTGACAAGGTGATTCATGATGAAAATAAACTACTTTTTTTCCTCAGAATCTTTTGCATTTGGTGACACACCTGACTCTTTTGAGAATGATTTCTGAATTATTGATTCTTTCTTGAAAACAGATTTAATAAACTGTGGAGGCAATAAATGGGTGTCTCTATTAAATTAAGAAAAGGAAGCAGAAGGAGCAAGGGCTCCTGACTGGCCTCTAATTGTGGCTGAGACTAAGTTATTTGCCCACATTTGTGATAAAACTGCAGCTCTCCAAATGAATCTCCCTTATGTTCTTTGGATTTCACACAACTCATGTCTGAAGAGAAGATTATAGTCTGTTGCTCTGATAGAGGCATATTAATTGACAATCTCTGACATGCTAAGATCCCGAACAACATTCACTTTATCTATGTAGAAATACATTCTGACTCTGCACCATATAAGTAGGTTTATTTTTAGAACATTATTTTTTTCCATATAGATATAAGTGAATTTATTATATAGATATAAGCAGGTATGTGTACAAAGACCTATACAGAGGACATCTTTTCAGCACTGTTCTTTTTTTAAATCAATTTTTTAATTGCTTAAAATATTACAAAGAGTAGTACATATGTCTCCTCCCCCCCCCCCTTGACCTTCCCCTGGCCTCCCCTACTCCCCAGTGTTTTGTGTCCATTGGTTATGCTTATATGCATGCATAAAAGTCCTTTGGTTGATCTCTTCCTCCCCGCTCCCACAACCCTCCCCGGCCTCCTGCTGTAGTTTGACTGTCTGTTTGATGCTGCTGTTTCTGTATCTATTTTTGTTCATCAGTTTATAATGGCCTTTATTATCCATAAATGAGTGATGTCATGTGGTGTTTTTATTTCACTGACTGGCTTATTTCACTTAGCATAATACTCTCCAGTTCCATTCACCATAGAACTTATTCTTAAAACAGATTGATTTAGCTTTGATTTGACAGAGGAAGCTCTCTCTTCTAAACAAATAACAGTTTTTCCTGGTTTCATTTCTGTTGCATTACAGCCTCTATCTATCCCACTCTCATCTACATTATTATCTCTTGTCACTCTCTTTGTCCAGCTCTTTTATGGACTTGGATAGCCATTTATTAAAGTCATATTCCTGAAGGAGAGATCACCATCATTTAGTAAGAGAAGTGTGGACATGCTCAAATCCTTCTCATCTGAAGACTCTTCCTTCATTTTCTAGGTAAAACTAAGATTCTGCCCACCTGTGCTTGACTATATCCATTTGTTGAATTTTCTTGGTAAATTGACTCTCAAAGCCTTCTATATCCAGCAGAACAATACATAACACAAACTGAGTGGCACATAATCATATATTCTACTTATAGCTCAGAAAGATAATAATATCAACAGCTATAAAAAGTTACCATGTAAGTTTCAATTTTTTCTCATCAGTAAATCTTAACAATAGTGTCTACCAAATATGCTTCTTGATAGAAATAAGGAGAAGTGAAAGGGGTAGTTCGCCAGTGCCTGGCACTCAGTGCTCATTTAAAAGTTATTATTATTGTTACTATAAATGTTACTTTAATTAATTTTAATTTCTTACCTTATTGTTTGTCCCATCGACTGTACCTCTTTGCTCTCCCATACATTTTATTCACACGGCTTCAGATCTCA
>PVJC01038322.1:0-16801 GCA_004026665.1 Murina feae | reverse complement strand
GGCAGAATTATTGGAAACACTCTTTCCCTGATCAGTAAAAACTGATTACCATCAAAGAAGGGCCTGATTACTAACCACCAGCTTAGTGTTGAGCCGAAACATCTGGCCTATGCAGAGTGGAAAATTTGCTGAGCTTAAAAAATGTTTACTCCAACTTTCAACTCATGCATGTGTAGAACACAGATGAGGAAACATCTGATGTCCTTTGGATTCCTGTTGTTAAACAAATGTAACGCATCTTCAAGCAAAAATGTAGTAAGCTTTTTTCCTCACTGATTCGCCTTCTTCAGCTCTTGAGTGAGGAGGACTAGAAAAACAAAGCATAAGAAAATTAAGGGGGACCGGAGACCTTAAAAGTATCTGAAGGATATTTTTGACTTTACATATATTCACATACACTTTGATCCAACTTCATATTGTTGAGCAAATGCCATGTTCAAGGCACAGAACGGAGAGCTCACAGCAGACTGTGAGCTCAGGGCCTGCCTGTGCCTTGACTGTCACCTTGTTGTTCTGACGTATGCCCCGTCCAGGGATAGCACTGCTCTTTCTGCTCCTTAGTGCTTAGTCAAGTATCACTACCTTGCAGAACAAATGACTCTGCTTGAGTGTCAGTTTCCCCGAGAATTCTGCCTTGCCCATTCAAGATAAGGTTTGTAGAGCCACAGTCTATCTGTTCCTTATAGTTGGCGTCATGATTTCTTGATTGCTTTAAAATCCTAAAGTCCCAAGTCTGCCAACATAATTCAGTAACTGGATTTCCATTCACTGTTGTGTCCTAGGCCTGGAGCTGAGCCTGACACATGCCAGGCACTCAGTATATACTGGTTGAATGAATGAATGATTCAGATACCTCCTCTCTCCTCACAGCAGCTTAAATCTAGGGAATAAAGCAAATGTACAAATGATGATGAGGCAAAGCAGAGTAAGGAAAGTACTGAAAGAGCAGTATTATTAAAAAAAAAAAAAAAGGAGTGGTTGTATGCAGTCATAGCCATTAGGGCATTCTTCAGGGAGGAATTGTTTTGGGGGAGAAATGCTGGGTTGTGTAGGCTATTAATAAAACTTTTATTTCTTTATTTGTCCTTAATTTAACTTAATTTGAACAGAAGACATATCTAGGTAAAATATTCAGAGAGGCTCCGGTCCTCTTTGGGTGGTAGTTTATTTGTTTGTTCTCTGCAATGTTTCTTTCATGAAAGGATGTTCTTTTACCATCATCCGACCAAGCAGATTCATGGGATTACTTTTTCCCACTACAAAAGTGGGACTTAAACCATCATTTCCCAAAACATAGCCACCAGCTAAAGTCAGCATAGATTTAATGCTCTGAGTGCATTTAAAGTGACATGTGAACATAAGCACAAAAGTACGTTTCTAAATCTTGTAAATCTCAGTGGGAATTTTTCATTGGCTGGTTCTGTTGCAATCGTTTTCTCAGGGATAAGGTTTTCTAAGTCAATATTTTCCTAAAAGCATGCCTTTTTGTCTTTCACTAAATATGGTAGTCTTTGTTTCTTTAATGACCACGTGAGAACAGAAGGAAAAGTTCTTCTCAGAGGAGACGGAGCAAAGGGATAGATGCTTCTTGCCAGAGGTTATCACAGTTTAATAGTATGAAGGAATGTACACTTCTCTAAACAGAATGTGCTACAATTTCTGAAGTTGACACCATTTAGTTAGTCTTATTAAAGAGCTGGGAAAATGATCCAAGTCTGAGAGAAACACAAGCTGCTATGAGTGGAGTGGCTGCTTCTTGTGGCAAATAAAGAAGCCTTCCAACACAGCAGAGGATTCTGAAGGAAGAATTCTGAGTCTGGCAGGATCCCATTCTGTGCTCCCAAAACTATTGGCTTGCCAGCCTGCTTCCCCAACCCTTTCCCCTACCATGATTTTTTAATTAATGCATTTTTCTTATACTTGTGCACTTGCTTTTGTTTTTGCTTTTATGCTATAGTTATTTTACGTGTGATTTGGAACCTCCAGCAGATGGGAATTAATTTGAAGGCAGAAGCTGGCATGCACACACCACCTTTAAATAAATGCAGGCCCGGCCAGGATGATTAAAGTCCATATTTCCCACCTTTGTTAGGCATCAGCATCACCCGATGCTATAGCAAAAGATGCTTAAACTCTACCCCAGACCTTCTAGGGCTTAGATGTCTGCATTTATTCAGCAGGTGGGTAGGGGTTGCCCATCCATTCCAGTTTGCTTGAGACTAGGGATTCTAGGCTTCTTGCTAAAACCAGGACATTGCTGAACAAACTGAGACACATGACTGACCTATTTAGGGACAAAGACGAGTGCCAAAGCAAAGGCCATCTATCTACTTTCTGTCTTCCAATCCTAACTATTCTTGGGGGGAAAAAAACACCTATTTTTTAAAAATATACTTTATTGATTTTTTTACAGAGAGGAAGGGAGAGAGATAGAGAGTTAGAAACATCGATGAGAGAGAAACATCGATCAGCTGCCTCCTGCACTCCCCACTGGGGATGTGCCTGCAACCAAGGTACATGCCCTTGACCGGAATCAAAAGTGGGACCTTTCAGTCCGCAGGCTGACGCTCTGTCAACTGAGCCAAACCAGTCACAGGGCAAAACACCTATTCTTTTATGGATATAAAGTAAATACTTATTTTTATTCTTCAGATCTGCCTCATTTGTTCGATGGGTGCAACTTAAGTTTGCTAACAGACACATGTCCACTTCTTCTGAAAAATAAATTCTTTCTGCCCACATGCTTTCTTTTTCAAATAAAGTTACAGCTTTAGTGGCACTTGCTTAAGGCAGCTCCTATTCTTAGAATGGTTTACAATGGCTGACTAATTAAAGACAAGCAAAACACAACCCTCTTGGCAGAAAAGCATGTCCACTGTTCCCTGTCTGTGCCCATAGTCTCAGCGACCCATTTTGGACTCTAACACCAAGGACTGTGAAATCCTGTGTGTTTCATGCTAAATGTGATGCACATACTGAAAGACACCTGGCACTCCCCTCCCCAGAATAACCACACATGCGATTTGTTAAATCAGGTTGTTTCAGTCACGTTGATAGAAAATAATGAGCAGACCAGCTCCTAAAATAAGCCGATGAACTATCTGAAGACACAACCAAAGAGGACTGATTCCCAGTTCTGAGCAGTGCTGGGCCATGCTTCCTTCTTCAGTGAAGGCTTCCCACAGCAGCAGAACCCGAGATCAGCCGTCTCAGTGATGCACGGCTGGGTCTCATTTTCCCTCGTGGCTAACTGAAGATGCAGGGGGGCTACGTTTTGGATTCATCTCTCCCATCATCTCACTTGTCTGACAAGGGACAGGGAGTACACTGTGCTTTCTTTTCATTGAGAGCCATGCAAACCTGATAGACTTTCAGGGTCCTGAGATTATAGGTTCTGTGTTTGCTGCACAAGGAGGTGTGCCATTTCATTCATTTTCATGTTCCTTTACCCTTTTAGATGAAAATAACTAAACAAATAACTTTTAAAAGTCAACCGTTGAGATTTGTGGTTGAGAGGAAAAGAATGTGGATGACGACTAAAGAGAAGCTATCAAAATATTTAGCTACCAAATAAGGAAAATGTAAAAGTTCCCAACCCTTATGAATTTTCAGCATGGGTGGAATCACACTTGGATTAGATTTGACAATAAAAGTTCAGAGCTGATTGTACCTTGTTTAGTCTGATAAAGGTTAGGACTTTGGAGGGAGTGTCAGTCCAAGTTGTCAAAAGCACACTTTTGCTTGGTGCAATGACTCACAAATCAAATTCATACCCTGTCTGATAATATGCATTTTGCATATAGTACTCACTGTATTTCCTTTTACACAGTCCTTGTTCAGGGGTCTTTGAGAACTAAGCACCAAAACTATTAATAAAAATGCCACCAATGATAACATGATGGCATCAACTAACACTGAATGACTGAAAAATGATTGTGTCTGAATGCCTTTTAGCTCTTATCTACAGAGGAATCAGCATTGCTTAGGCTTAGGGCTGTCTGTGAAAAACACATCTTACCCCCTTCTTACAACAAGAGTCATTGAGTATTAAGTTGAGTGGAAGGTGTGTTCATTCACATTTGAAACAGCTAAAGCCCAGTATCTCCCACTTGTTCACTCTTATCTGGTGTCTGATAGGGAGTTTGTGTATAAATTGGAGTGTGCATGGATAGAAATGAAGGCTTTCAATTGGAGCATCTAACTTTGGACATCTGGTGGTGGGCAGAGAGGTACCAATTGGGAGGGCAGTGACTAAGAGGAGCTGTGCTTTGGGAATATTAAAGAAACAAGAAATAAGAAGTCTGAGTATACACTCATAATTTTCTATGTGGAAAAATACAAAAACAAACAATGCTGTAATAATGGAGATTGGGAGTGGCGGGGGAAGGAAAGGGATTTCAGAATGTCTGTCCTGCAAGGACTCAGCAGTCTCTTCCTTCTAATTCAAGTGAAAACCCTTCTCCTGGAAGGCAGAGGCAGGTGCTTGATCACAGCATCGTTCTGACGGGTTGTCTAATCCCACCTATGAGTCTGGAGTTCTCGACTCCCTCCTGTGTCCTTTTTTATTGCAACTTGCAGGAATGAAAGAGCCTTAGGAAGAGTTTGAGTTACGTAAAAAGTCAGAATTTCTTCTACTCAAAGGTCTTATTCTTCATCACTTTCACGGTGGGAAAGTTTCTCTTTAATGTCTCCCAATACATAAGAGTAGGTCAGGAGTTAGGACACTGCTTGTCTTTGCAAAGAAAGCACTTCAGTAAAGAATTTAGCCAAGAAACAAGTAGAGAATAAGAAATGAAGATTGTTTTAAGATAAAAGAGTAAAGTGCCACTTTATTTATTTAGCTTACGTGCATAGTTCAACTCCTTTATTTAGCTTATATACTCCAAGAACTTCCCCAAGTAATTAAAAATAGGTCAAAGCTCATGTACCACTGTATGACTGAAAGGATCCCTTCTCTGCCAAACTCCCTAGCGAATCAGAAGTTGGAGTAGCATTCTCTTCACTGGTTTTCTCACCTAATTTTTATGCTCAGTCTATGCTCTTTGACCAGGCAACCCCTTTGCAAAATATTATCTGTGATTTCCATAGCCATCAAGCCATACCTGTCCTGCTTTGTCCTCTTATTGGGCTCCACTAAGCAGTGATTCTCGAAAGACTGCTCTCACTCAGACCCTGCTGCTCTAACAAATTACCAATTACAATTTTGGAGGCTGGAAAATCTAAGTTCAAGGTGCCACGGATTCAGTTCCTGGTGAGTGTCCTCTTCCTGGATTTCAGATGGCCATCTTTTCAGTGTGTGTCCTCACATGGGGGAGGCAGTGAGCCCCTATCTCTTCCTCTTATTTTAAGGACATGGAGCCTATCATGGAGATCCCACTGGCAAATACCATCATATTAGGGGTTAGTGCTTCAACATGTGAAATGGGATTGAGCATGGCACAACCATTCAGTCCATAACAACTGCCACTGGCCCACTGACATTAGCTTCATTAGAAAGGTGTGAGATGAAAACCACAGCTTCCCAGAAGGGAAGCTTTAGGACTTTTCTTTGGGCAGAAGCGGACCTGGTTTTGCCATGTGGCAGACATCTCAGGTACAAGGAGCTACTTCCAAATCAGGCAGGCAGCAGAGCGACCTTGGCTTAGATGTATTATGCCCCATAATATACCATCCAGCATTTCTGACATGTCCATGGACATATGACCTAGTATATGACAGGGGTGTGACAAAAAGGTCACCATGTTCAGGGGACACCCAAAACTATAAAAACTTTTCCAGATATTTATAGTTTATTTCTAGTTCTTCCCATACTAGACTCCATCTGTCAATCAGGGTCATTTTTCTTATGAGTACTATTCCTAAGTAACATAGTTGGTATATACCAGGTAACCAGGGGACAGATCTAGAACCTTCACTAAAGGTCAAGTTCTCATAAAGAAGGGAAAAGACTTTGATTAACTCTGCCCACATTCCTGGATTAGTGGACATCCTCCTACGTCATTTCTTAGAGCCATTTCTAAAAGACCTGGATTATTGTCGGGAGTTATCACAGAGTCTTATACTTGTAACTTGTTCAGGAGATGTTATGCTTATAATATACATTTTCTCCAAGATCCCCTTAGCATATTACTTTTACCCGAATCCCAGATACTAAGGATACACTTGGTGCTACAGTTAGTAAAAGTCATGTATAATGCCTGGGTGATGATGTATAATGGATGAGCTTTTTCAGGAATGCTTTTTAATAATATGATGTACCCTGAGTTATATCCTAATGCATAAACTAAATAAGTTGCTACAGAGTTATACTCACGATAATTATAATGAGTTGGTTCATCAATAAGCATTTAGAGGCCTCAGTGAATCATGCTCTTTTCTGGACTTTGGAAATTCAGGCTAAAAAATACAGAGACAGTCCTTCCTTTAAGGAGCTCACACTTGTCCTGGGGAGAAATTAAGTTTATAAAGTAAATGCTTAATATAAGTTCAGTTACAGTAAGTAGATGGGGGGGGGGAAGAGGGGTAGGAATGACTGCTAACACTAGAAAGATAAGCAAAGGCCTTGGGAGGGGACACCCATGCAAAGCCCCAGGGAGGGGGCATGCCAATGAAGAACAACAAAATCGAGTGCCCAGAGATAGGAAAACACTTGATGATTATTGTACTTTCTGCAATATTTTTGGGCTTACAGTGTCCCTGGCATAATATTAAGTACCTAATGCCCACGATCTCTTTTTATACCACTTACTAGCGGCCCAATGCACAGAATTCATGCACTGGGGGAGAGGTCCCCTCAGCCCAGCCTACACCCTCTCTAATCCTGGATCACTAGCTCCTGAACACTCACCTGCCTACCTGCCAGTCACCCCCTCTGCCTCTGTGTGCTGGTCTGATCGCCCCTAACTGCCCTTCCCCAGCCAGCCTGGTCACCCCTAACTGTCCCCCTGCTGCCAGCAAGGTAGCCACCAACTCCCCCCTCCCTGCAGGCCTGGTTACTCCTAACTCCCCTCACCCACCAGCCTATTCACCCCTAACTGCCCACCCCTGCCAGCCTGGTCACCTCCAACTGCCCCCTCTGCTAGCCTGGTTGCCCCTAATTGCCCTCCCCTGCTGGCCTGTTTGCCCCTAAGTGCCCTCCCTCCAGCCTGGTCACCTCTTACTGCACCCCCCTGACATCCTGGTCATTCCCAACTGCCCCCTCTGCTGGCCTGGTCACCCCCAGCTGCCCTGGTCATGCCACACAGCCTGCTGTTCAGTCATTTGGTTGTCCCTCACTAACCCCCCTGCCATCCTGGTCGCCCCATGCAGCCTGGTATTCAGTCGTTTGGTCATCCCTCACTAATGCCCCTGCCGGCCTGGCATAGGCAGCCATCTTGTGAGTGTGAGGGTTAATTTGCACATCATCTCTTTATTATATAGGATAAGACTTTGCAGGTGAGGAAACCGAGGCCTACAGAGATGAGGTAGTTTGCTTTAAGTTACATAGGTTTTAGGTTTCATATCTGAAATTTAAGCCCAAGTCCAAAGCCTAGTTTCTAAAGCACTCTCCTTAAGCTAAACCTGGAGTTTTCTAGAACCAGGTTGTCTTTGTCATCTTCAGGCTTGCTCTGCTTGTGAAAAACTGAGTGAAGCTACAAGGAAGATGATGCCAAGAACTATCAGGGGGAAATAAAAAACACATGAATTTGGCCAAGCAAGCATTCCTTTGTAGTCTATTAGCTACAGTTAAATATTTAACACCTTTGAAAGCTCTGGTTTGATGACATTTTCAAATTGCCAATTTCTATTTACTTTGGGGCAGACTGCAACATTTCCATATTCAAGAATAGTCAGCTCAGCCTTATTCTGCTTAAATTGAGTGGTTCACTCTTTAACTCCCAAGGCAGAAGTTGGTGGACATTGTCTAAACTAACTAGTTACAACAGAATTTTAAAGTTACTCAGAGACATATTGCTGAAAACAATTATCTGAAAAGTTACAAAATACTGTATCATGGCTCATTATTTACTTACAGTTTTTGTGGGGAAATAATTGGCTTTTTCAAATGTAGTGCTGCAGCTTGAAACAATAAACCCCCTTTGGAAAATACACTATTCAGTTTCATTCGCCATGAAAACCAGCACTGGTCTGGAGAAACCACCCCATCCTGCCTTTACCCCCAAGCATCTTTCTACGGTAACTATTTTAAAAGAACACAGTCTTAGTAGTCTCTGAAAGCTATACTTGACAGAATTAGGAGGCCAATATTATTTGTATTAATTATACTAATAGCAGCTTCCATGTACTATACTCTCACTATGTGCAGGCACAGATGGATGCACTTGAACAACTCTGAGATGGACACTAAGAATATCCCAGTTTCACGGATGAAATACCTGAGATCAGAAGAGGTTGACCAACTCTCTTTCGTCACCTCACTAAACTTTCTCCAGAAGAATGTACATAGGTAGCATCTCCTTTTGAGACCCAATATTGTATTGGGACAATGAACTACTGTTACCTGGATCCCTTAATACGTATGACATTTTCTAGGTATGTTGAGTCACATAATTATCTTTTTTGGGGGGACACACATTTATGCCCCTGCCCTGGGCTCCACTGAACTTAGTTTGGAAACCCAATGTAGTAGGCAATTACTAGTTCAAGTATGACATCTGTGTACGTACCATTGTATGTGACCAAAAAAAAAAAAAATTGTTAGAGCTACTTTGTCCCTATTAAATTATCAGATCTTATCACCTTCCCTGTTGACTGCCTGGCAGCTTTCAGAAAAATAACAGCTGGCTATAAAGGTGAGTGGGATATGGAATATTCTTTCATCGAATATGACCAGCTTGTGCTAAGTGAAATAAATCAGACAGAGAAAAATACTACACAATTCCATTTATATGTAGAATGCAAAACACACACAAATACACCCACACAACAAACAAACAAAACCCACAAAGGAATAAACAAAGCAAAGAAACAAATCCATTGACAAGCTGATGATTGGCAAAGGGGAGAGGGTGGGTGAAAAAAAAGAAAGGAAAATAGAGGTAATTTTCATTGAAAAAATGTGATTGATGGACTGTTATATGTTGGGAAGAAAGTATATGGAGAGGATTAGAAATCAGTTGATTTGTCTAGATGTGGTGGAAGGAAGGAAAGAAGAAAGGAAGGAAGGAAGGAAGGAAGGAAGGAAGGAAGGAAGGAAGGAAGGAAGGAAGGAAGGAAGGAGGATTTGAACCACATCTGGTTGAGTTAAAATGTGGTTTTTCAAGAAGAACATGCTCCTCATTGCTCATCCTTCTGACTTCTTCGGACTCCAGTTTAAGTTCCTAAGTGGTATCATGCTATCATCATTTGCGCAGCCATAGGTGGAAGGATCTCACCCAGCAGCTGAAACTTAGGTACTCAAGTAAACATTCATTTCCTCTCACAAATCCCTTTTCCTGCTTCCCTTTCTCCACTTTCTCGGGTTCTTATTGCTTGTATTTTGTCAATGTCTTGTATTTCCTAACTCTTATTTTACTTAAGATCGATGCTTCTTAGCAATATTAGCTAAGCCAAGCTAAGCTTTTCTGTTTGCCCAGATATCAACCAAACCCAGCAAACGACATTCCAGACTTTTGCATAGGTATTCCTGTGTGCTCAGATGCCCTTTCATTGTTGACAGAGAGATTCTTATTGTTTGCCTAACCAAATTATTTTATTAAGTGAATGACTTTAGGGATTCATTTGGACTTATTTTATTACAGGCTTCGGAAAAATGACACACAGCTCGTGTTAGAGGAGTATGTTGAAGAATAGGATCTGTACCTATATAGATATTATTTTTATGATTTATTTCCCTATATAGGAATAAAATTACTTTTAGGTTTGCTTTAATATATTTAATTGCTGCCTTGGGAATTCCCAAGTCAATATATACAATGATGCTATTAATGCCCATTGCATTCTGGGTCAGAAAATCAGTCATTCATATATCTGTATCTATAAGTATCTTATCTATAGATCTATATTTTATATAATTATACCTGCATCTATAGCAACACGTAGATTTATAAATATCTTAGACCAGCAAAGCTTCCTTTTTCTTTGTGTGAGTTTTCACATTAAAAAATAATAAAATAAAAACTAATTTCTGCTAAAATATATTAAGGAAAAAGCAAGTTTTCAATTCTACTGGACTTTCATTTATAATGCCAGAGAAAGACACAATGTAAGTGAAATCTTGAAAGAGGAGTCAGAGGTGAGCTTTCTCAATGCTGGTAATTAATTCTTGCTTTGCATAGGCTAATTGAGGGCAATCGTCCAATACTTGATGTCATTTCATTTCCTAGCTGTCTATGGGACTACAACCTGCTTTCTCTGCTAAATCCTTTCAACCCCTGTGCTTTCCTTTGACGGTAGAGGGATGTTAATGATAGAGGGGCACCAAACACTTTGTTCTGTTCTGTGAATGTCAATATTTTCCTTCAATGGAATGTTCCTTTGACAGAATTTTCTTTCTCTAACATCTCTGTTAAAGTACACACACGCACACACACACCACCACCACCACCACCAGCAGCAGCAGCAACAACAAAAAATTTAGAGACCAAAATGAAGAGAGTGAACTAGAGGGTGATTTCTTGAATAGTCTTCCTTATATTGCAGACTAACCAGTGCTTCAGTGCAGGCAAATAGATTCAATAATTTGCTCAGCAAATGGTGACTGAGTATCTACTAACTTATAGACATGGTATAAGTATTGGAGAAGTGAGAAAGAATGTACTAACTGCATGAAAACAACTCAAAGACACTACTGAGATTGGAGTGACTATCAGTGTACCCATTAGGGTATAGACTTGGACATCAGCCATAATTTTCCTGTCCACTTTCACAATTCTTGAAGCTATCTTTCCTCCAAACGTCTGTCTTAAGACCAGTTACTTATTTTACTTTCCCCAGCCTTTTTAGCTAACTATCCTTTCTTCCTCAGTCCTCCCCCCACCCAGAAAAATCCCATTCCAAGCAAATGTCTTGTTTGGCAATAGTTAAGTCCACATAGCCAACTCTTCCCCATGCGAAGATGTGTATCGATGTGTGATTTGAGTTTCTGGTTTGGCTGGATATATTTGTCTTGATGATCAGTGAGATATGGACATGTCTATTTCCACCAAATAACTCAAATCTGCAGCAAATCTAAGTTGAACAAATCACTTTTATTCTAAAAGATAATTGAGATAAACATTTCTGAGTTGTTTTGTTTTGCCTAAATATGTGCCAATTTTGATCTCATTCTATGTTTAGACTTGACATTTCAGTTTTTATTTTACAAATTTTATGTTTACCTGCCAAATATAATTTTGATCTCATTGTTTTCCAACCTAATTTTTGTTTACTTGTATTCTTTCAAAGAAAGAACTGAGACTATCTTTGTAACCTGCTCAGTTTATTGTTATGGCAAATACAGTGGAGGAACTGAATACATGGGCTTTAGTCAATGTGCATTTTTTTAATATAAGCAAATATAATTCACATCCAAAATAATATTTTACCATACTTGTAGATATTCTAAATCAGTTTGCTTTTTCAATTTTTTCTTTTCTATGTAGATTTAAATTACTGATCATATGTGTATAATTCATATTAAGTCTAGAAACAATTTGGAAAATAATAAAAAGCTGAAAGTGTTCATGTACTAACAGAGTACCTCATTTGCCAGAAGGTATAGTAATGCTGCAAATATACAGTGGTTGGAGGACCCATGCACTTCACTGTTGCCCATCATTATACGATGAGATCTAGTCTCTGTGATTCAGTTTTAGAGATAATGGTTTTATTATCCGCAAAACACCCAAATGGCTGATATTAGTACAGTGGACTCAGGGGCGTCCCTCAGCCCAGCCTGTGCCCTCTCACAGCCTGGGACCCCCCAGGGGATGTCCACCTGCTGACTTAGGCCCGCTCCCCGAGGGATCGGGCCAAATCTGGCAGTCAGACATCCTCTGGCAGCCTGCAAGCCCTTGGGGGTTGTCCACTTGCCAGTGGGGATCAGGCCTAAGCTGCGGTCGGACATCCTTAACTCTGCTGAGGAGGCAGGAGAGGCACCAACCACCACCACTGTACTGGCAGCCACCAGCCTGGCTTGTGGCTAAGCAGAGCTCCCCCTATGGGAGTGCACTGACCACCAGGGGGCAGCTCCTGCATTGAGCATCTGCCTCCTGGTGGTCACTGTGTGTCATAGTGACCAGTCATTCTCAGTGGTTCTGCTGTTAGGGTCAATTTGCATATTACCCTTTTATTATATAGGATAGAGGCCTGGTGTATGGGTGGCCAGCTGGCTTGCCCTGAAGGGTGTCCCGGATCAGGGTAGGGTTTCTGCTGGGGTGCCTGGCCAGCATGTGTGAGGGGCTGTGGGCCGTTTTCAGACTGGCCACAGCCCCTTCAGGAAGGGGGTTCTCCACTGGAGTGCCTGGCCAGCCTGGATGAGTGGCTGATGGTTGTTTGCAGGATGGCCACATTCCCTTCAGGGAGGAGGGTCCTGCTGGGGTGCCTGTCTAGTCTAGTAGCCATCCTAGGTGAGGGGCTGATGGCTGTTTGCAGGCTGGCCATGGTCCCCAGTGACCGAAGCTCCCAGCGAGACTGGCTGGAAGCAGGTATCTGGGATTTATTTATCTTCTATAATTAAAACTTTGTTGCCTTGAGCGGAGGTCACAGCCAGCCAGGGCAGGCAGAAAGCTTGGCTTCCTCCATTACCGGGGCAACCAAGCCTCCTGCTTGCTCCAGATCCATGGGCGCCAGTTGCCATCTTGGTTGTGTTAATTTGCATATAGTCGCCCTGATTGGTTGGTGGGCGTGGCTTGGGGTGTAGTAGAGTGACACCAATTTGCATATTTCTCTTTCATTAGTGTAGGTAGTCTATGCTGACTTTGCTTCACTGTACTTCTTTTATTGTGGGTGGCAATTTTTTGTTCTTTTGCCAAGCAGAGATGATAAGGTCCTCACAACTGTAAATCCACAACTTGGAGACCACCTCTTTCCCTGATTTCCCCAGAGGCAAGGTGTCTCCTATCTTAGAGCTTCATGTCAGGGAAATTGAATTCTGAGACTCTTCTGCTCTGTAAAGAAAGACATTTTTGGACTTTTCTGCATGTTACCCAGATGTGTGTTTATGATTCCATGAAACGGGAAGACTGTACTCTTCTCCATTGCAGTATATAGTAAAGATTAAGGACATTTTTCTTTTCATTATAAGCCTAGAGAATGCAGGTCATCTTACAAAAAGGAGTCAGATACAAACCATATATTAAAGAGTATGAAGATCAGAAGTTAAATAAGAATAAGGTGAAAATAGTTTGATGATGTGTAATCAGACATAACAGTCACTGAGAAATAATGAAGAGGAAGAACAAATATGGATTCAAGATTTAAAAAAAAGAACATTGAAAGCAAATATTTTTTTCTAAGAACATCTGTATCATCAATTTAGAATTAAAAATACAAATTTTGTGTGTATCAAATTTAGTAAAAACTGGGGGGAAAAGACAAAAAACATTTTTTTCCTCCAGGGTACATCACCACAGGGTATCCATATAATCAGTTACTTCCCACCATATAAGATTCCATTAGTTATCGCAAAGAGTTAGCTCAGCCATCTTTGTGAATTTATTTTTTTTAATTTCCACATCTTCAGATGACCCTTGGCTTAGCTGAGTTGTCAAAAGCAGCATATAAAACAACCCCTGAAGCCTTCTCTACACTAGTACACAGAATTCTTTATTATGAAGCTGCTGACACTATGGGTATAAGAAAAGTCATTAAATTAAACTTAATAGCTTAATGTTCCAAAAAAAGACCCAGTACATTTTTAAGATCTAACTTCTACCCTTATCTAAGATCACTCCTGTTACATATTTGGCATTGTTGATGTCAAAATAAGCCTTAGAGCAATTGAATAAGCTGCATTTTATCCTTATCTTTAAATCTTTATTGTGGCATCACCTTTATTTTGCTGTTATTTTAATTTTTATTATCATTGTATAAATGTACTAACACAAAATAATTGGATCGTATTTGACATAACAGCATTTTTATTTGTTTGCTCTTGATCTTATTGAGAGAAATTTTTTTATGACCTGACCTATGTGTGTGAAGTATTGTTATAGGCACAGCATAAAGATGTGTCCATAAAAATCCTATTTTCAAAGGTTTTACATAATAAAAGGAATATATATACACACACATATAGTTATAATTTCCTTTAATTGTCTATTCTTTACTAACAAAAAGGCTTTCACAATCATGGTTTTGTTCCTGTAAAGACTGTAGGAATTATTCTTGAATTGCATATGGAAATCAGAGGTTTAGAAACAATTTTCCAACTTGCCTAATTTGAGGTACTTACAGGCAGAGTCAAAATCTGATCTTGTACAAGTCCAGGATCCTTTATAGTGCATTCCTCTCCGTAGAGTTCAAGTTCTGAAAATTTATGCATTAGAGCATTTAAAACTCTCACTACAAAGAAAATAGAGAAGAGGGGCGAAGGCCATTTATGAAATTAGGAATGGCCTTATGGGATGGCTCCACAAATTAAGGTGATGCGACCTTCTAACAGAATCTGAGGCTGCAATCATATTAGATATACAGAGAAATATAACAAATGCCCATGGACCCACCACCCATCACTGATGCTCTTCAAAGTCACAAGCAAAGTCTCAAGGAAGTTCCATGCTCTCCCACCCACCAACACTCCATCATGCATCCCACATTCCATTCTGAATTCTTTTCCAGCCTGTCCAGCATATCCATGCTCTGTGCTCTTAATAATTCTGTTCCCTTTTCCTGGAGTAATCTTGCTGCTTATTGCTGCTTATGTGAAAGGGAGTTATTCTCAAGGCCTTTCTCGATTGCCCAGCTAGATTTGCCTCCACCTCTTTGTCCCTATAGCATTTAGTTTATAGCAAAAAAATAAAAATAATTTTAAAAAGCAGAAATTACAACTTCACACCATAATTACTTGTAAATGTTCCAAGGTCTTTGACCCTGTGGTGTCCCCATGCTTAATATAATAGCATGTATATATTGTAGTACCTATGAATGAATCTTTATTTAGTGGAGTTAGGCACGGATAACCAGGGGCGAGAATTGAAAAGGAGTCACAGTTATAATACGGGCTTTATTTATGACCTAGAAACAATGGTGGTTTGAGAACTATTAGAAGTAGCTGTTTCCTGTGGGTCTGGCTCACAGAATGAGGACACCTGAATATTTGCCTCTACTTGACTGGAGCAGACCCCCCACCCCCGACCCCCGCTCCTCCTCCCTGCCCCCCCCTCCCTCCCCCAACACACACACATTTATTGGCTGTTTGCTTCATTCCAACTATGCTTTTCTACTGAGCAGAGAGGAAGGAAAACTTCCGTTTATGTAACTCACCTCAGTTGAGGAGGCATTTTTCAACCCCTTCCTTCTAAACATGGGCTTATGCAGCCACAGTTCTGCCCACACTAACTGCCCACTAAAGGATATACCTTCCAGCTTCTCTTTCAGATGCAGACATACAATTCTCAGGTCAAGGTTTATTTTGAGTTCACTTCATGCATTTCAGGATGCCATAGCTAAAACCACTTTTTAAAATCCCTAATCTCCCCCTTTTTCTTGTATCCCTAACAGAAGTGACCTGTCATTTGTATATGCTTGAAGACACATTCCCAGTGTTGGTTTAAATTCATGCTTGTATATCTTTGTAAACTGGCATTATAGTCAAATCAGTAAGTTTTGTCAGCAAAGTGGATGGATGATTGTGCTGTGATCCCTCAACCCATATAGAAATGGCTATAATAATCCATATAGAAATGGCTATAATAAAGACATATATTGTATCTGAATGCCCCAGGATTTAAGGGATGGTGCAGGAAGGGGGGTCAAGCCACTAAGGTGGTAAGATAGTGTTTCATGCAGGATGTAAATTTAAAGTAAATTTTGTATAATAAATAAATTGAATTGAAGTGGGAATGGCAAAGCATCTGGAAAAACTTGAACAAAGTACAGATATATGATAAGGAATGTATGTTTAAGAATAGCAAGTAATCTAATTCTCTCTTGAGGAGAGAATTTTGTAGGGATTAATGAGATGCCTTAAGTAACATTAATATAAAGTAGAAAAAGGGTCCATTTCACTAAAAAGCAAGTGATTCCAATGTTAAATTTATGATTCTAGGTGACAAATCTGACAGCATCGGATATCTAAAAACAAGGAAATCATTTCAAAGACTTTTCGATTACCCAGATGGGAGGGATTAGGGCGTGGATTAGAGCAGAAGGGGGGAAATATATTGTAGAGAATATGATAAATGGAGTAGAAAAGAAGGATTTATTTTTTTAATTTTTATAAGTTTTGAAAACATATTGAATCGGTTCTCAAAATCTGGCACATGTAATTATTGTCTGGGGATTTTAAAATATGGCTCACCCCTGCAGGACTGTTTCTGAGGCCCTGGGTGGGACTCAGGAGTTGATATTTTAAGAAAATGACACAGTTCTTTCTGCCAGGTGGTACGTAAATAGATCACAATTTGTGAAACACTGATTTAATATGTATTTGAGGAAGAAAAGTGAGGTCCTGGGGACTGTCAAACAATAAATCAACCCTGGACAAGGGGCTCCGTTAGTTGAGTGTTGTCTTGTATACGGAGGGAGAGCCAGTTCCATTGGTAGTCAGGGCACATGCTATGCTCAGGTTATCCTTCAGACCCCAGTACATCAGGGTGTGTATGGGAGTCAGCCAATCTCTCTCTCTCTCTCTCTCTCTCTCTCTCTCTCTCTCTCTCTC
>PVJC01038321.1:0-12500 GCA_004026665.1 Murina feae | reverse complement strand
TAGAAGGGACTGGCAGGAAATAATCAAAAAGGGAGAAACCAAGATGGCAGCATAGGTAAACACCGGAATTGCAGCTGAGCACAACTATTTCAAAATTGCAACAAAAAGAAAAAACAGACACCACCCAGACCCACAGGAAGGCTGGCTGAGTGAAAATTCTACAACTAGAAAGAGACTGAGACTCAGAGGAGGTGCGGAAGCAAAGTACGGAGGTACGGAGATGCACGCGGGGCTTGGGGAGAGGGCTGGCTCCAGAGAACGCGGTTCTTTTTCAATCTGGAGGGAGCCACAAACCCCCAGCGGCTCTGAACTCCAGTTCCAGGTGAGTTTCTGGGGACCCAGAAGCATACCCGGAGAGGTTGGACTGACCGGCACCGGGAGGAAATCCAAAGCAGGTTTCTCTCGGCATTGCTTGCAGCAATTACCATGGGACACAGAGACCCAGTGTCTTTTAGCGCAGGGTTGAGAATCAGCCATAGGTGACGCCCTGAGACCCCGCCCCTCCCAAGGTGTGTGCAGAGGCTTTTGCATATAAAAGACTGAGTAACTGCAGGCAAAGGCTAACATAGCACCTCTTTAGAGATAAAGAGCCAGCATCATCCAGTGGCCAGAGTGGGACCATCCTAAATACAACTCCTCAAATCCACAAGGGACACACTCGGGGCAGATGCAATGAGCACCAAAGCCCCACTGAAGCAACTCGTCCCATAAGGGTGTCTCCAGCACAGAAGTTCTCCCACTGTAGACACAGCTGACTCTCATAACCAAGTGGCTTAGAGGTTAATTCCTCTCAGTGATCACCTAACACAGAAAGCCATTCTATCAACCCAGGGAAACAGCCAAAATGCAGAGACAAAGAAACAGCTCACAAATGACAGAAATGGAGGAAAGCAAACAACTGGATATAGAATTCAAAACCACGGTTATAAGGTTTTTCAAGAATTTTCTAGAGACTGCTGATAAATTTAGTGAGACCCTCGAGGATATGAAAAAGGACCAGCTAGAAACTAAGCATACACTGACTGAAATAAAGAATAATATACAGAGATCGAGCAGCAGACTAGAGGATTGCAAGAATCAACTCAAAGATATGAAATGTGAAGAAGCAAAAAACACTCAATTAGAAAAGCCAAAAGAAAAAAGAATCCAGAAATATGAAGACCGTGTAAGGAGCCTCTGGGACAACTTCAAGCGTACCAACATCAGAATTTTAGGGGTGCCAGAAGAAGAGAGAGAGCAAGATATTGAAACATATTTGAAGAAATAATGACAGAAAACTTCCCCTACGTGGTGAAAGAAATAGACTTCCAAGTCCAGAAAGCGCAGAGAACCCCAAACAAAAGGAACTGAAGGAGGATCACACCAAGACACATCATAATTAAAATGCCAAGAGCAAAAGACAAGGAGAGAATCTTAAAAGCTGCAAGAGAAAAGCAGTTAGTTACCTACAAGGGAGCACCCATAGGACTGTAAGCTGATTTCTCAACAGAAACTTTGCAGGCCAGAAGGGAGTGGCAAGAAATATTCAAAGTGATGAACAGCAAGAACCTACAGCCAATATTACTTTACCCGGCAAAGCTATCATTCAGAATTGAAGGTCAGATAAAGAGCTTCACAGACAAAAAAAAGCTAAAGGAGTTCATCACCACCCAACCAGTATTATATGAAATGCTGAAAGGTATCCTTTGAGAAAAGGAAGAAGAAAAAGTAAAGATAAAAATTATGAACAACAAATACATATCTATCAACAAGTGAATCTAAAAATCAAGTGAATAAAAAATCTGATGAACAGAATAGACTGGTGAACAGAATAGAATCAGGGGCATAGAAAGGGAGTGGACTGACAATTTTCAGGAGGAAAAGTGTGTTGGGGGTGCGGGAAGAGACTGGACAATAATCATACACCTACGGATGAGGACGCAGCGGGGAGGGTAAGGACAAAGGGTGGGGTGGGAACTGGGAGGAGGGGAGCTTTGGGGGGAAAAAAGAGGAACAACTGTAATAATCTATATATATAAAAGCCTAAGCGACCTTTATGACCAAACAACTGAAACAACCGGAATGACAGATCAACCAGTCACTATGATGTGCATTGACCATCAGGGGGCAGATGCTAAATGCAGGAGCTGCCTTCTGGTGGTCAGTGTGCTTCCATAGCCAACCTCCTGTGGCCCCTCCTCCCAGCAAGCCCCAATTGGTCCCTAAACCATTCGTAGAGACCTGCTTCTGGGTCAGGGTTTTGTAGATAGGAGAGCAGCTCTCTCACTGTGATCTATTGAAAGTCAGCCCTTGACACAAGGGTTTGTTTTGCTCTCATCCTCTCCCTTCCCCGAGGGCCGACTGCCTGCCGTAGTGGCAGCATGGTGCGCAGTGGCAGGGTGTGGACGGAGGCATCGGTATCTGGTGTCCATTCCTTCCACACCTGGCCTAGCGACTGTCACCTCCTCTTCTGACCCTTTGGGCCTGGGTTGGGACAGGAAACTGGGGCTGGGTGGCAGTGAATGTGGCCCCTTTTCCAGAGGGACCAAGGGCCAGCTCTCTTCTCAGGGCTGGCAGCCAACCTTCTGTGGTCCTTCCCCTACCCGAGTGCATGAATTCATGCACTGGGCCTCTAGTCTGAACAATAAAGATAAATAAAAAAACAAATATTCAAAAGGTTATGAAAAGCAAGAGCCTACCAACCAGATTACTCTACTCAGCAAAGTTATCATTTAGAATTGAAGGACAGATAACCAGCTTCCCAGACAAGAAAAAGGTAAAAGAGTTCATCACCACCAAACCAGTATTACAAAAAAGGTTAAAGGGTCTTTTTAAAAAAGGAATAAAAAGATAAAAAATATAAATAATAAAATGGCATTAAACACATATTTATCAACAATTATAATAAATGCAAATGGAATAGGCATATAGATTATGGAACATGACAGAGGGCTTGGAACCATGGCTCTATGGTGCATTAATATTTGACAAAGGATGCTGCATGGGCTGTTGTTCCTGGCTTTGGGACTAGGGGAGGAGGAGTCTAGCCTGGGGTCCAAGCCTCACTCCTCTCAGGGAACACCCCACAGCTGAGTTATCTCTCCACGGCCTTGGCCTGTGCCCTTGAGAACTGGGCCAGCCCCATTGGTTTCTTATTCTCCCAGACAGAGTCTGGCAGTGGGGGAGGGGGGAGGCGGGGGGGCGGGGGGAAGGGATGAGGGAAGAGCAGCCGGTGGTAAGAAGCTGTGAGGGCTAGAGGGAGCCCTGGGCAAGTGCAAGTGGGAGAACAAATGCTGATTCTCTCAACTGTTCTGGAACCTAATCTTTGTGACTAGCATATCTGTTAGTGGAAGGACAGGAGCCTAGGCTGGCCTCAGTGTGTGGGTCCTTGACTTTGTGTAGAAAAGATTTCACATCAGGAGTCCAGATGGGGTTGAGAGTATTAATGCTGGGGAAAGTGAAGCAAAGGAAGAAATTAGGGTAGAAGGAACAACAGGGGAGAGGTTCGGTATTGCTCTGCTTTGGTTCTCTAGAAATGCTACAGGAAGAAGTGAGCCCAGGTGGGGCTGCTATTAGCTCTCGCGGAAGTGAAGGTCAGACAGATGGAAGTGAGCCAAGTTAGCTCACTGGAAAGTCTGAAAAAGGGATCTTGGAGACAAGATCAGGTGGTGATCGCAGGTGGAGTTGCCGCTGTCCGCTGCTTCCCTGCTTGGTTGTGGATCTCCTGGAGACCCTTAGATGTAAACAGTTCATGCCCTGGGCATAGGCACGCTCTGGAGAGAAACCCCATTGAGTTTATGTCCTGGGGGCTTTTTTTTTTTTTTTTTTTCCTGAAGGCAAGAATCTTAGGAGAGGGTTTCAATAGAAAATTCATCAGCTTTCCAGTGCATTTTTAACATGCTGGTGAATTTAGAATGAGTGGGTAGAGGAGTTTTGGATTATTCTTTGGTCTGTCTTATTTTTATTTTAGGTCTGTCTGGCTCTAATGGGTTTTTTCTTATTTCTTCCTTGTATTCCTCTGTCCTTGAATTTAGCTGCCACAAGTGGCATTAACTGGGTCTTTGCTCCCTATTTTCCCAGGCCAGAGTGATTTAAGCTACGGATTTTCTGGTTAGGGAGGAGGAACCATTTGCTCTCAAGTGTCCTTGGTTAGGGAAGAGAAGGTCTTGGAACTCACAAGCTGGCTGCCCAACTGGCCTTATTTCATTTTCTTTTATTTATTTATATTTTATTGATTTTTCACAGAGAGGAAAGGAGAGGGACAGAGAGCCAGAAACACCGATGAGAGAGAAACATCGATCAGCTGCCTCCCGCACACTCCCCCACCGGGGATGTGCCCGCAACCAAGGTACAAGCCCCTGACCATAATCGAACCTGGGACCCTTCAGTCCACAGGTCGACACTCCATCCACTTCTAAGTCCTCAAAAGGAGCTTGCCCACAGTCTGTTTAACTTGATAAACCGGTTAGGGCTTATTTCATTTTCTTGTTTCAAGTTTCCCCATTCCACTTACCCAGGGATTTTCCTAGTTTCTTACTATCTAACCACATATCCAGAGAGAATACTTAACTTCCAAAAGCCAACATACACTGATTAAAGTTTCAGTAGGGTGTGTACATGTGTGTGCTAAAAGTCTCTAGCAAAGATGGTTTAAAAAATGTTAAATTACTCCTAATGAATAGCAATTGTGCTGAAAAAAAAAAGTATTCTCTTTAGCTAGTCTTCAGCATGAATATTCCCCAATTTAGTTTTATTTCTAGTTTGGTTCTTGTAGGAGGTGCAAGAAAGACCCACTTACTCTGCTGCTGTCCTGACACCCCCCCCCCCGCCCCACACACACATCCTCTTCTTTTTTTTGTTTTAATACTTACCCAAGGATATTTTTCCATTTATTTAGTTTTAAATTTTATTATTGTTTTAGAGAGAGTGAAAGGGAGGGAGACAGAGAGAAACATTGACGTGAGAGCAATACATCGATTGGTTGCCTCCCACATGTGCCCTGACCAGTTCAGTGTTGGATCCTGAAACCAAGGTATGTGCCCTTGACCAGAATGGAACCTGGTCCATAGACCATCACTCTAACCACTGAGCAAAACTGGCTAGGGCTTGGTGCTCTTTTAAATTAAATTGGAAACCACAAGTTCAGGATACTTAGGGCTCAAAAGACATTTCTTTACAATAAATAAAAAGGGGTTGAATTAGACGTAATATAAAAAAGATGTTACAATGAAGATAGTTTGATCAAGCACAGTTAGAGATATTTTTACATCTCACATAATCTGTCTCAAACTTTTGTTCATTACTCTCCACAAGAAAAAATTGAAATGTTAAAGAAAAGTGCTTAGGTAAAACAGCCATCAGTGAAATAAACTTGGACGCTGATTTCTTATTTACATTGATAGATGCGTATAAGACATGGAGTATGATGAGAAAAAAATTCAATTAAGTGAAAAGATTATATTATTATTTTTTTAAATATTCTTTATTGTTCAGATTGTTACAGATGTTCCTTTTTTTTTAACCCCCATAGCTCCCCTCCAACTGGTTCCCCCCCCCTCACCCAGTGCCCTTACCCCTCCACTGTCTTCATCCATAGATATAAGATTTTTGTCCAGCCTCTTCCCATACCCCTCATGTCCCCTACCCCCTGAGAAATATCAGTCCATTCCCTTTCTATGCCCTTACTTATATTCTATTCACCAGTTTATTCTGTTCACAGATATTTCTATTGACTTGTTATATTCACTTGTTGATAGATATGTATTTGTTGTCACTTTGTTGTGCGTACTTTTTATATTTACCTTTTTCTTCTTCCTCTTCTTCTTAAAGAATGCCCTTCAGCATTTCAAATAATCCTGGTTTGGTAGTGATGTACTCTTTTAGCTTTTTCTTGTCTGTGAAGCTCTTTATCTGACTATCAATTTTACATGATAGCCTTGCTGGGTAGAGTAATCTTGGTTGTAGATTCCTGCTATTCATCACTTTGAATATTTCTTGCCAGTCCCTTCTGGCCTGCATGGTTTCTGTTGAGAAATCAGCTGACAGTCGTATGGGTACTCCCTTGTAGGTAACTAACTGCTTTTCTCTTGCTGCTTTTAATATTCTCTCTTTGTCTTTTGCCCTTGGCATTTTAATTATGATGTGTCTTGATGTGGTGCTCCTTGGGTTCCTTTTGATTGGGGTCCTCTGTGCTTCCTGGACTTGTAAGTCTATTTCTTTCACCGGGTAGGGGAATTTTTCTGTCATTATTTCTTCAAATATATTTTCAACATCTTGCTCTCTCTCTTCTTCTGGCACCCCTATAATTCTGATGTTGGTACGCTTAAAGTTGTCCCAGATGCTCCTTACACTATCTTCACATTTCTGGATTCTTTTTTCTTTTTTCTCTTCCAGTTGGGTGCTTTTTGCTTTTTCATGTTTCAAATCTTTGACTTGATTATTGCAAACCTCTAGTCTGGTGATGGATCTCTGTATAATATTGCTAAGTTTATCGGTGGGTTCTAGAAAATCCTTGAAAAACCTTAAAAGTGTAGTTCTGAACTCTATATGCAGTAGTTTGCTTTCCTCCATTTCTGTCATTTGTGATCTGTTTCTTTGTCTCTGCATTTTGGCTGCGTTGATGGAGCGGCTTTCTGCCCTAGGTGTCTTATAGGGTCCAGTGATTCAGCCTCCCCAATCACCTGGATGGACACTCTTGTTGTACTCCTTTGAAGGCTGGGTACACAGTCTTGTTGTAGTTATCACTGGGAGATATCACTGGGAGGAAATGACCTGCAGGTCTTTCTCCTTGTTGTTTGGGGTTTGGAACTTTTGGAGTTCTGTCTCAGCTGCAGTCCCTCAGGCTATGCTGCAGGCAGGTGGGCGCATAGCTTAGGTGGGGTTGTAGGTGGGGTGGGGTGTGATCTCAGAATCGCTGGGGCAGAGCAACTTGCAATGGCTGCCCCTCCCTGACTCGCAGCCTCTCCAGGACCTGGAGCCACCAAGCCCTGGGGTCTGCATGCCTCTGAGTCCCTGAATCTCCACGTCAGTGATCACTGCGAACAGCTCTGCTAGAACGCCACTGATCTTCTGCCCCATTGCCAGACAGCCAGCACCATGTTCAGTGCGACCCCAGAGTTTATAATCTCCTTCCAAGCCATGGATCCAGGCACAGCCGCCACCCTTTCACCCGAGCCACCACTTCCGTTCAGCGCCTCTGTACCTCTCAATTTTGACACCAGGAGCCTCTACCCAGTCTCAATGCACTCCTTCTCCTGACTTCTAGTTGCAAAGTTTCTTCTCCTTTGGTTCCGGAGGATGGCATTTCACTGTATAGTTGTTTTTCTACAATGTAGTTGTGGAGACTGCGCATATAGGTACACACCTCATGCCGCCATCTTGGTTCTCCTCTGGAAAGTTTTTTATTTTGCCTTTCTAATTTGGATGCTTTTTCTTTGCCTAATTTTTTTGGCTAGAACTCTCAATACTTTCCTATCCCATGTAATAAAAGCCTAGTGACCTAATGGTGGAATGACCAGAATGACTGGTTACTAGTTGCTATGACATGCATGGACCACCAGGGGAAGAACCTTAATGCAGCAGCTGCCCCCTGGTGGTCAGTGTGCTCCCTGGTGGGAGCACCCCTGGGAGGAGCTCCACAGGCCACCCCTCAGTGGAGGAAAATAGCACTAAAAGCTGGCAGTTACTAAGCACTGTCCTTGTGACAGGAAAGGCCACTTGCTTTCCAGGGAACCTCAGATAATTCCAGAACCCACTTAACAGGGTTGAGCTAAGGGTTTCTATTCATAGCTTTCAGAATGAAATGAGATCCTCAGTTTTTAAGTATTTGAGGGAAAACACCCCTGTCCTCCCCTCCCACAGACACATCCTCCCCTCCCACAATACCTCCTCCCCTCCCAGAGCTCTCTCCTCCCCTCCCACAACCTCTCCCTTCCCTCCCAAGGCCCCTCCTCTTTCCCACAGCCCTGCCCTCCCCTCCCACAACCCCTCCCCCCCCTCCTTCAGCCCCTCCTCCTTCCCACAGCTCCTCCTCCCCTCCCACAGCCCCTCCTCTCCTCCCACGGCCCTGCCCAGGTGCACCCGATGGCTCTCCTGTCCTCTGTGCTCCTCAGCTGCAGGGCAGGTAGGACGGGCGGGACGTACCCCTTGAAGAGCCAGAGTCAGTGTCTGGCTGAACTGTTAGCACATAGTCCTCCTGAGGGTGTTGAGACCCACCCCTCCCTCCTCTGACTGCCACTGCGTGACTTGGCAAGTCATCTCTGGAGTGTTCCTCTTTCTCCTTTAAAGTGAGAACAAGAGCCTGGCAGGTTGAACGGCGACTTGGGATTTAGGAGGTCAACGTTTGACTCCCCGTCAGGGCACACGCCCAGTTGTGGTCTTGATCCCCAGTGTGGGGCATGCAGAAGGCAGCTGATCCATGATTCTCTCTCAGTATTGATGTTTCTCTCTCTCTCTCACCTTCTCCCTTCCTTTCTGAAGTCAATGGAAGATATCCTATATAGTAAAAGCCTAATATGCAAATTTCCCCCTAGACTGGGAGTTCAACCAAGAGTTCGATCACTCGCTATGACATGCACTGACCACCAGTTTGATAGGAGGCAGAAGGCCCTAGTGAGGGAGTTCCTGGTCTTTTTTCCCTCCTCCATCCAGCTGCAGGGGTTGATGGGGGTCAGGGCACTGCCTCCAGAGCAGTGCCTAGGGAACTACGCCTGGGGAGTGTCAGAATTTGGGGACCGTAGCCCAGCCTCTCATGGCGAATTGCAGCAATCTTTCATAGACTCAATTGCCTGTTTCTCTTTTCATCTGTCCAAGGTGACTTCCCCCTGGTGGTCAGTGTATGTCACAGTGACTGGTCTACCAGTTGCTTAAGCTTTTATAGATATAGATTTAGATTTCATTTGGTATTTGTTCTTCTCTGATTGACTTATTTCACTTAGAATAATGTGTGCTGTTTTTCATGGCTAAGTAATATTTTATTGTACATATGTACCACAGATTTATTATCTACTCATTATTGATGAGAACTTGAGTTGCTTCCAAAGCTTGGCTCCTCTTTTTTTTTTAAATATATTTTATTGATTTTTCACAGAGAGGGAGGGAGAGAGATAGAGAGCTAGAAACATCAATGAGAGAGAAACATCAATCAGCTGCCTCCTGCACACTCCCCACTGGGTATGTGCCCACAACCAAGGCACACGCCCCCAACCAGAATCGAACCTGGGACCCCAGAGTCCGCAGGCCCACGCTCCATCCATTAAGCCAAACCAGTTAGGGCTTGGCTCCTCTTAGTAACACTGCAAAGACCCTATGGTGCATCTGTTCTTTAGAATTAGTGTTTTAGTTTTTTCACGTATATACCCGGAAGCGGAATTGCTAGATCATAGGCAGTACCATTTAAAATTTTCTGAACGATGGCCATACTGTTCTCCACATGGCTGCACCAATCTGCATTCCTACTGCAGTGTGCTGGGGTTCCCTTTTCTCCACATCCTTGCCCACACTAGTTGTTTGCTGATTTATCAATGGTAACCATACTGACATGTATGAGGTGATGTCTTGTCACAGTTTTAATTTCCATCTCTCTGATGATCAGTGATGTTGAGCATCTTTTCATATGTGTATTGGCATCTGTGTGTCCTCTTTGGAGGAGTTTCTATTGTAGGTCCTTTGCCTATTTTTATATTGAATTTTTGTTTGTTTTGTTTTTTGGATTCTTTCTGAATTTTGGATTTCACCCCCTTATCAAGTGTATCATTGTCAAATATGTTGTCTTTTCATTTTATTGATGGTTTTCTTTGTTGTGCAAAACTTTTTAGTTTGACATAATCCCACTTGTATAATTCTTCTTTTGTTTCCTTTGCCTGAGGAGATATATAAAAAAATATATTGTTATAAGAAGTGCCCAAGATTTTACTGCCTATCTTTTCTTCTAGAAATTAAGGTTTTGAGTCTTACATTTAAGTCTTTAATCCATTGTGGAAATTATGATTTGATTTTATTCTTTATGTTGTTAACATTATGTATCAAACTGATTGATTTACATATGTTGAACCACTCTTGCATCCCAGGGATAAATGTCACTCACTCACAGTGTGTGATCTTTTTCTTTTTTTAAATATATTTTATTGATTTTATTTTTACAGAGAGGAAGGGAGAGGGATAGAGAGTTAGAAACATCGATGAGAGAGAAACATTGATCACCTGCCTCCTGCACACCACCCACTGGGGATGCATCCGCAACCAAGGTACATGCCCTTGACTGGAATCGAACCCAAGTCCCTTCAGTCCAGGCTCTATCCACTGAGCCAAACCGGTCAGGGCCAGTGTGTGATCCTTTTTAATGTATTGTTGCTTTTGGTTTGCTACAGTTTTGTTGAGATTCTTGCATCTGTATTCATTAGTGATATTGGCCTGTATTTTATTGTGGTGTTTTTGTCTGGTTTTGGCCTCATAAAATCAGTTTTGAAGTGTTCCTTCCTCTTCTATTTCTTGGAAAATTTTGAGAAGGATTGGTATTAACTCTCTTTAAATGTTTGCTAGAATTCACTAGTGAAGCCATTAGTCCTAGACTTTTGTTTGGAAGTTTGAATACTGGTTCAATGTTCTTATTTTTAATTGGTCTATTCAGATGTTCTATTTCTTCATGATTCAGTCTTATATGTTTCTAGGAGTTTATTTATTTACTAGAGGCCGGGTGCACAAAAATTTGTGCACTCAGTAGGGTCCCTCAGCCCAGGACTGTGCCCTCTTGCAGTCTGGGACCCATTGGGGGATGTCCACCTGTTGGCTTAGGCCTGCTCCCTGGGTGATCAGGCCTAAGTTGGCAGTGCACTCAGTAGGGTCCCTCAGCCCAGGACTGTGCCCTCTGGCAGCCTGAGAGCCCTCAGGAGATGTCCACTTGCCATCAGGGAGCAGGGCTAAGCTGCAGTCAGACATCCTTAGCGCTGCTGAGGAGGTAGGAGGGGCTCCCACCATCACTGCTGTACTGGTAGCCGTCAGCCTGGCTTGTGGCTGACCAGAGTTCCCCCTGTGGGAGTGCACTGACCACCAGGGGCAGCTTCTGCATTGAGCATCTGCCCCCTGGTGTTCAGTGTGTGTCATAGTGACCATCATTCCCAGTGGTTCTGTTGTTAGGGTCAATTTGCATATTACACTTTTATTATATAGGTTAGAGGCCTGGTGCATGGGTTAGGGCTGGCTGGTTTGCCCTGAAGGGTGTCCCGGGTCAGGGTGGAGGTCCCGCTGGGGTTCCTGGCCAGCCTGGGTGAGGGGCTGAGGGCTGTTTTCAGACTGATCACATACCCTTGGCTGTGTTAATTTGCATACAGCACTCAGATTGGCTGGTGGGTGTGGCTTGGGTGTCTCAGAGTGATGGTTAATTTGCATATTACCCTTTTATTAGATTATATTATCAGCTTTCTAATTTTTTTAAAATTTTGTTTTATTGCTTAAGGTATTACAAAGAGTATTAAATAAGTCTCCATTTTTTCCCTTGGCCTTCCTCGTTCCTCCCCTACCTCCCAGTGTCTTGTATCCATTGATTATGCTTATATGCATGCATACAAGTCCTTCAGTTGATCTCTTAACTCCTCCCCAACCCTCTGGAACCTTCCAGCTGTAGTTTGACAATCTGTTTAATGCTGTTCTGCCTCTGTACCTGTTTATGTTCATCAATTTATAATGGTCTTTATTATCCATAAATAAGTGAGATCATGTGATATTTTTCTTTCATTGACTGGCTTATTTCACTTAGCATTGTGTTCTCCAGCTCCATCCATGCTGTTGCAAATGGTAAGAACTCCTTCCTTTTTACAGCAGCATAGTATTCCATTGTGTAGATGTACCACCGTTTTCTAATCCATTCATCTGCTGATGGGCACTTAGGCTGTTTCCAAATCTTAGCTATGGTGAATTGCGCTGCTATGAACATAGGGATGCATATATCCTTTCTGATTGGTGTTTCTGGTTTCTTGGGATATATTCCCAGAAGTGGGATCACTGGGTCAAATGGCAGTTCCATTTTTAAGTTTTTGAGGAAACTCCATACTGTCTTCCATAGTGGCTGTACCAGTCTGCATTCCCACCAGCACTGCACGAGTGTTCCTTTTTCTCCACATCTTCTCCAGCACTTTTTGTGTGTTAATTTGTTGATGATAGCCATTCTGATAGGTGTGAGATGGTACCTCATTGTTGTTTTGATTTGCATCTCTAGGATGATTAGTGACTTTGAGCATGTTTTCATATGTCTCTTGGCTTTCTGAATGTCCCCCTTTGAAAAGTGTCTGCTTAGGTCCTTTGCCCATTTTTTGAATGGATTGTTTATTTTCCTTTTGTTAAGTTGTATTGTTGCAGAAAGACCAAAAAAACTAAGCGACGTTTTGAAGAGGTGGAGAAATCACAGTTTTAATAACATGCGCGGTCTCTGGGGTGTCCAAAAAATCCCAAATCCAGAGCACCCTAACTCACAGAAACCTTGCTTATAACTACCCCTCGAGTTATTGATTTGCAAATATACTCCCCCC
>PVJC01038320.1:0-16802 GCA_004026665.1 Murina feae | reverse complement strand
ACTCGAGTACAGTAAAGGTTCTTTTGTTTTTACATCGGAACGGACTCCCTCGTGGTTCTTGGGGATTGCAACACCTGGGCATTGCATTGGATATTTATGCACAACAAAAGCCCTGCAAGGAATGAATGAGGAAACCAGAGGTGGGGCGCGACCTGCTCTAAAGGCGACTCCGCTAGTGCAGAGAGCACAGCTAGTCCCAGTCTCTGGCTATGTTTTGGTGCCCGTCCTGCTACGGTCCAGCACTTTTCACGTCCTGTGGCTTCCTGTACAGTTTGACATTTGACAAATGACTTCTGTTTGAGAGGTAAAGCGAATACCTTGTAAAAGTGAGCACCAGGAGCCAAAGAGCCTACATATACCCCTTTCCTTGCATAAAGGACAGGGACATCCTTTCAATTACCTATGTGTGGGGCTGCCTTAAATCAGGGTCTGCTAAGGGTATTATTTAAGAAACAGGTTCACCCTGTCGTACCAGAAAGTAGGAACGTCCTTAAAACAAAACAAAACAAAACAAAACAAACAAAACCACACACTGACTGAGGGTATGTCGAAGGGATACAGGAGTCAACTGAAATAACTCTCAATGGCAAAATCTGAAATAATTTGAGCCACAACATAAAGTACAACTAGATTATAACCCGAAGTATAGGATAAATACCCAAGAGTTAAACTGATGCAAAGAAATGAGTGAGTCAATAAACAAATGGGGGAGAAGAGACTAATGTCCTGCACAGAAGAATTCTAAAAAGCTTACGTGGCTCTTCACTTTCAGGGAGGCGGACAGAGTTCCCCACTCCGGAAATTCAGGCAGTGCATAGTGACTGCTTTTCAGTAGAGAAATCAGACAGATACCACCTCAGCCAGCTAATCAAGGTCAACATCCACAGAGCGAGTCGTGTTGATAGTATGCACTCTTGATATCATGGGACAAAAATGGCACTTCACGTCTGCGATCTTCCTCCCAAACCCCCACAATCCCTACAAAATACCTGCCCAGGATTCCTCAAAACCGTGAAAGTATCAAACACAAAGGAAGTCTGAGGAACTGCAGAGCCTAGCAGAGCCTGGGGAGACATGATGCCTAAATGCAATGTCTTCTGGATGGGATCCTGGGACAGGAAGAGGACATCAGGCCCGGCCGGTGTTGCTCAGTGGTTGAGTGTTGATCTATGAACCAGAAGGTCATGGTTCGATTTCTGGTCAGAGAACATGCCCGGGTTTTGGCTCAATCCCCAGTGTGGGGTGTGTAGGTCCTGAGGCAGCCGATCAATGACTCTCTCTCATTATTAATGTTTTTATCTCTCTCCCTCTCCCTTCCTCTCTGAAATCAATAAAAAATATATATTAAAAAAGAAAAGGACATCAGAGAAAAACTAAGGGAACCTGAGTAACATAGGACTTCTGTTAAAAATAGTATCAATACCTGTCCATTAATTGTAGCAAATGTACGATATTAATGTGAGATGTTAATAACAGGGGAAACTAGCTGTGGGGCATATGGAAACTCACGGTGCTCACTTGTCAATTCTCTCTAAATTTGAAACTGTTACAAATAGTAAAGTTTATTTTAATAAAAAAAAACAGGTTAAGTTCTATTAGCAAGATATTTTGAGCATGAATTTAAAATGTGGACAGGAATGTCACCCACTGTGATGTCCCTTATTGTGACTCCAGTCCTCTTCCTAACCCTGAGCCTTACCAAGGGCTGCCTGGGCCACCTCAGGAGAGGCTCAGTGGAGGAGGCAGCCCCAGGGGAGCCGGCACAGGACAGGAAGTCCCAGGCTTTGGAAGTGTAGCCAGCAGGTATTCAATCATTTTCTCATCCCCGCCTCCAGCCAATAAAACTCCAAACTGAAAACCTCCCTCAAATAACAATCAAAAGGTGTTTTAGGCCCAACTTTCTTCAAAATACCAAAGTACCTTGTAATCTAGATCACAGTGAACAGTCCTTGTCCCCCCAAATGCAAATGAAATGGAATTGAATGGCAATGCCACCCCAAGTGCAGGAGTCACCTCTGCCCCTGAAGACCCCCCCCCCCCCCGGGGCACCCTAGAGCGAGTTTTCTTTTCTTTTGTTTCTTTATTGTTGAATGTATCACAGAGGTTCCTCTTTTTTCCCCATTGCCCGCTTCCACGCAGTTTCCCTCCACCCCAGGCCTTCACCACCCTATTGTCTGTGTCCATAGGTAATGCATACATGCATGCAAGTTCTTTGGTTAATCTCTCCCTGCCTCCCACCTCCCTCTGAGATTCCTCAGTCTGTTTCATGCCTCTGGTTCTGTTTAATTCATCAGTTTATTTTGTTCATTAGATTCCTTATTTTCCTTGTCACTTTGGCCTGAACTCCTATACCTGCAGGGTCTGAGTCACCTCCACGTCCTAGGCACGTGCCCTTTTGGTTTCCACCTCAATCCTAAAGTGCCATTTCAGCCCCTTCCCTTAGATTTTCATTGCAACTCTCTCCCACAAACAGTTTTGGGTTTGTAGCAGACATTTTGAAAGGTTTAAGAATTTGGAGGTTTACATCAAAGGAGTGCAAAAATCTTCTAAAAATTTAATTCCAGACAGTCCCGTTTCTAAAGAATCATTTATCTACTTGCTCATATTGCTCAGCTGTGCACTCTCTTCTCTCCCTCTTCCCCTAACTCATATTTGTTCTTTATGAAGTATAGTTTTATTTTCTCTTTTTTCTTGCCTTCTTCTAAGTGGTCCTCAGCCAGTAGGCTTCTCAAAACTATTTGCCTCATTACTCCTAGAAGAGTAACAGTGACAGTTTTAGGTGGGACACTCAACCTTTCTGACTTGATAGTCTCATTTGTAAAACAGAAGTGGAGACAATGCCAGCTTAGTGAGGATCAGATATGATAATATATGTAAAAGCATTTTGTATCCTAAGAAGTGTTTGTACAAACAACCCAAGTGTCCATCAGTACATGAGTGGATCAAGAAAATCCTATATAATAAAAGCCTAATATGCAAATTGACCTAACAGTGGAACAACCAGCCTCTATGACACTCACTGATCACCAGGGGGAAGATACTCAATGCAGGAGATGTCCCTAGCCCACAGGCCCTGACTGGTGGGGGGCAGGGCCGGCAAGCAGGCAGTGCCAGGCCAGCCAAAGTGGGTACTAGCGGGGGCCCCAGTTGCCCCACCAGTCACTCCATAGATCAGCCCAATCTCCGGCCAGGCCTAGGGAACCTACTTGTGCATGAATTTCATGCACCAGGCCTCTACTATGGTATATCCACATAATGTAATAGTATTCAACCATAAAATCAGTGGCAGAGCTAGAAGTTGAACCAAGCCTGGGGTCTAAAACCCTGCGTTAACCATTTAGGGTGACATGAGCCCATCTGTGTTCAAGTCTTAAAGCCCCTCTCCCCTCTCAGGCTCCCTGTGCTGTATACCACTGATTTGGGGGGATGATTCCCTGACTCATATCCTTTAGCCTCATTGCTGCACACTCTCAGTTCATAGCTGTGGGTGGCCATCCCGAACTGATATTTAATGTTAAGCCTGTTTATCCTATTGAACAGGGTAGTGAGATTGAGATGAGTAGCTAACAGTGGGATCTTTAGCTAAAAGGTCATGAGGTGGAGTCAGAACCCAAGAGGGCATGTGAAAACTGGAGTTATGAGGGAAAGCAATTCTGTGTAATCTGGGAGGCTGGGTGTTAACAGAGCAGAGCCTGCCAAAGGAGGGAGGGAGGGAAGGAGGGGGAGAGAGAGAGAGAGAGAGGCTGCCTTAGCCTTGGGTGCTGTTTTGGCGAGCCCAGGTCACATAGTAGATGCCTGTGCCTCTCAGTCAGAAGACTGTAGCTGAAAGAAAGGAAAGTCTATGTATTACAGGACAGACACAGAGGAGGGTCTTGTAGCAAGTGCTCAAGAATGTTAGTTATATGCTCTTATCTCCTTCCAGGTTTTTCTTTGATCCCCCACCTGTCAGGATATGGCTGGGGGCCCCAGAAGTACAAAGGGATAAAGCAACTAAAAATAGATGAGTTGCTGAGGAAGGGCTGAGGTTGAACTACAATTGGTGCCCCCCTTTCCTTTCTCCTACTCTCCTTCCCTCTTCCTGCAAATTGAATGCCTACAGTGTGTCCAGCACAGATGCTGCAGATGCAGTGTGGGATAAGACAAACAAGATGTATGGGCCCTACATTCTAATGGGGAAGACAGATGGTAAGCAAGCAAACAAAGGGATAACCGTGAAGAATAAAAGCAGAGGATGTGGCAGAGATAGACTGACATGGGCCTGCAAGTGTCACTCCCACCCATAGTCTTTCCAGAGGTCAATCACACAGGGCCCCACTCTTGGTTTAATGCTCAGCTGTCTTGAATTTTTCCATAATGTTTTAAATAATTTGCTTCGTCATTTTGCACCATCCCAGGTCCTGCCTGGGGGGAGAGGGGTAATGGGGTGGACCAAACATGAGCGCAAGGAAGCTTGAATCACCTGGTCCACACAATCGCTTTCTAATGTGGCAGTTGATAAATGCTGAACGAGAGGGGTCTGTGGATGTGTTGCCCAGCCTAATGGCAAGGACTTGGGCATTATTCTTGAGGGCCTGTCTGCCAATCTACAAATCCCTGGTAAGGAGGAGAACTTCAAGGGAGGTAAGGGAATCCATGTGGAATTGGACTTTTTCTTTTCTAGTTGTTACATAGAAGTTTTATGAAGAAATCACGTTCTCCCTTTTTACAGCATGCGTGGAACTTCACAGAAACATGTCAGTGAGGACTGAAATGATTTCACGAGCCACCTGAGCGGGAGTCTCCTGCCCCAGTGCACCTAGTCTGCTCGATCAGGGCACCCGAGCGCCTGCCAGGGCTGCTGCCGGCTGTTGCCTGGGAAAGGTTGAACACAGGCCCATGTTGAAAAGGAATTCACCAGGAGGTCAACTCTGCCCTCCAAGAGGTGTCTGGGTAAAAGAAAACCATCTGGTTTTCCAAAAATACTGAAATGGTTGTATGATGAGGGGAGATATAATATATTCCTTCTAGAAACAGAAATCCTAGTTGCTTTTGCAGATTACATTTCAAGCAAGCAATTCCAGGAGGAAAGAGTGTGGGTTACTAAATGTTAACTTTGATCCAGCGGTGGGGCGGGTCAGTGTGTCCGTCTTTCACCATTGCCATCCTTTCAGAAACTTCCCTCTTCCTGTTGACAAGGGCGGGGGATGCAGCCGAGTGAAGAGATTTTGTAAGTGTGTGCTCATGCCAAAGCTACCTGTCTAGTGGCCAACGAAACAAGTGTTTACTGTATTTCTTACCTGTGGAGATATTTTCTTCCACATATCACATTGTTTTGTATGCATTATGTGTGCAGGGATTTTTATTTTTCCATTAGCTTTTTTTTTGGGGGGGGGGGAGGGCATTTGATGTTTTTGTTTCTCATCATCTAGATAGACTTGAAGTCCATCCTATGATGGGAGAAAAATTAGCAGGCAGAGGTTGAAGGGAAGCAGCTCCAGACAATTATAGAAATCACGTTAGGGAAAAAATTACGTCTTCAAGAAACTCCACCTCTTATCTGGGTGGAGAAACAATTAGAGAACAATACGAGACAGTATATAATCAAGTGCTAAATTGTGTGGTGCGGATAATGAGTGCTATAGGGATTCAGGGAAAGGGAGCATAAGACTATGGAACAATTCACAGCGTTTTGTGCCGCCAGACAATCCCACTGCCAGGGAGAGATGTCTGCCTTTTCTTTGAGAGCTGATTGTGAGGCTCATCTGGCCCACTTTGTGAATCTATCACTAATGGGCAAGATCAGGTCTTTTGTATGTTCGATTGCATATTGGTGATGATGGAGCCTGGACAAATGGGATGTGGAAACCAATAGCTTAGAGTGAGTCCTCCCATCTAGGCGAGCACGCCGCCAAGATGGTCTCCGCATGACAAGCACCCGCTTCAGTCTCCCTGACAACAATTTCTGCAAAGCTGAAAGCCATTAGGGGTGGAACTCCACAGTGATAGCCTACATTTTCCGAGGCATAAATCTTTTCTGCTACAGAGGTTGGCGGCTGAATTTCAGTTTACCTTGCCCCCCTCCCATACCCCCCCTTGCTACTTTTCACAGAGCAGCTCAAAGGCTAGTAGCAGCTGATGGGGATGGGAAATATTTCTGGTAGAGTGTGAGATGGTGGGTGGAAATCTCTCCCAATTTATAACAAGACATCACCTTCTCAGTGTGCAGGGTTAAAATCAGTCAGGCTGTGAATGTTTGTAGCTTTCAGTTGTTCCCCAGGAAGTGTGATATCTAGAGATTTTGAAAGATCCTGACATACCCGAAATTTTGACACACTTACATTCTAAAAGAGAAATTCTCCACCAGGTAAATACGGACCATTTTCTCTGACAGATGGAGGTGAGAACAAACGCTGCAGGAGAGTCGAACCAGCCTGAGCAATCAGTTTGAATCTATATTCAATTCCAGCTCCAATCAAAGAATGTCGGTGAATTAAGACCTGTTTAGCCCATCTGTCAGCAGGATTGTTAAACTATTCCTCATGGCCTGTCATTGACACCAACTGGTTGAACACATTTGTCAAACATGGTTTGTAATGGATGTGACTTCATAAGAGGCCCCTCCTTTTTTGCTTTGGTTTTGACCTTTTCTCTGCAAAGTGTGGAAACAGGAGCAAGTGCATAGATGCCCAGCAGACATGACTGCAATTAGACTTTTTTTAAAAAAACAACAACTTATTTTTGTAAGAAATTTTTTTCTACCTCAATGAATAAAAGTAGGTGATCAAAGAAAGAATATGGTGTGTTCACTGTCCAAAACAACATTTCTGGTGGTTTTTTTAAAAAATCAGGATCTGAATTTAGTCACTGAGTGGAATTAGGCTTTGAAATAGCAACTTGTATTCAAGACCTCCCTGCCCTACCCTTTTGACCATGAACATGAAGAACACTAACTGGAAACTGATGATAACACTGATAGCTAATATTTCTTGAGCCTTTACGTTAATATACAGATACCCAGTTTCTCATAATCCTCACAACCATGATGCTCCTCACTTTACTGGTGCAGAAGTAAGGCATAAGGATAGTGATTGCCCCAAGTTACAGTAGCTGAGCTCCATTCCATGCAATTTGAAGCCAAATTCATGCACGTGGCTGCCATGCTATTCTGTACAACCTGGGTTGGGTTGGGTCGGCAGGTTTTAATACACTGAGGAAAAATCTCTTGCAAACCTGGATAGAGTTGAGAGCATCAACTGCCAGGTCCAAGGGTAATGGAGGCTGCTTCTAGGCAAGCAATGTGATTGAGCAATGCCTAATTTTTCTTGAGATGAACGTATAAAGTGGTCTGCTTGTCCTTATAGTGAATGCATGGTCTAAGTTCTCCTTTCCTCAGGAATCTGAGCAGTTTACAGCTGGTTAAGGTGATAGTCCCCTAAGTCTTGCACTTACCAAAGGACAGAACTTGGATCAAGGAACCTCTCTATGAGCAAAAAGAGACAAAGTTGAAGGTTTCTCAAAGGACTTGATTAAATATAAGTGTAGGCTGTGTAACTACTTCTAATCACTCATCCAGGACTGGTGAGGTCACTTGTTTGAGCCTATTTACAGAGTGAAAGAAGGTTTCCACAGATCAGCCAATCAAAGCCTGCCATGTGCTTGAACAACACAATCATTATGGTGAATGTCAGACTTGCCCAGTTATTATCTCACTTGCTAAATTTGCAGTGGTCCTCTCCACGCATGCCCGTAACCCTCATCTTCCCAGTAAACATATGCAGCAATTTTTCATACTCAATTTTTCATAAGCAAAAACCACTAAGTACTGATTTTCCATCATTGAATGAACCCTATTCACTTTTAGGGTTAGAGTTAGGGTAAGAAATCAAGTTAACGCAGTAGAAATGTTATTTAACCTATCATATTTCTGGAAGGATTACTGCTGATTTTTATTAGATACCTAAGTTAAATTCCTTTAAGCCCATTTTTATTGTTCTTACAAGATTGGATCTGTTTACTCTCATGACGTTTAATGGACTTGCCTGGTATGGCAGGAATGGATGTGAAACGCATTTCTAAGGAACTTGTCTTATCACTCGTGTGGTCCAGCCGCATCCTAGAGAGATTTATGGTTTAGGCAGTCTTGTCATAGCGGAAGTAAAAAGCTAGCTAAAAAGAAAGCTGAAACATCCTTACCAATGAAGTAGCCAATTAGCTGGGGTGAAAAGGAAACGTCTAAGTGCTTATTTCACTAACTTATCATTTTCAAGCGGTTATCAGGACAAGCAGAACTTTCTGCAGCCTGATTTTGATGAATGGGAGTCGTCATTGTAATTACTTGGCTTTATGTGGGCTGAACGGACACTTGAGGGTTTGCATCAGCATCAGTTAGAATGAGCATCTGATAGAACATATCAAGACCAACTCTAAACCTATCCCTTACTTGGGGCCTCTCTTATGCTGACTTTCCAAATTTGTTGGAACCATGCTGTCAATAAAAATGTCACTAGCAGGAAAGAATGTCTCACAAAGACTTCAGTGTTGCTTCATTTGTGAAGGAAGTTGCCAAACACCTTGGAAAAGACAGCTGCCAGGTACTGCATTTCTTACAACAAATGAAAGCTCTCCTTGGGGCATTTTCCACTAACTGCCTTTTGCCTCATTCAAGACCTGCCAAGGAAGCTCGAATGCAGGCAATAACTCACTCTTGTCTGACTTTGTTTTCTTGTCTCTAGAACTGAAGGGAGCAATCAGCTTGAATCTTAGAGAACTCCCCAGTTAATACTGAAGAGCAATCAACCAATTCAAACTATTGGTAAAGGAAAGGAAGAATGGTGGTTAGCTTTCTTCCCTCATGCCTTGGATTAAACTCCATTTTTATTTGCCTAATGTAAACTTAGGTCCTGTGCCCCCAATCTGTGTATTCATTTTTGAACTCCTCCTTCACTCAGTATCTCTTCCCATTAAGTCATTTTTCAGGGTCTAGAACTGAACCAAATCTGTGAACCATTCAATAAACACTTACTGGATACTGATTAGGTGCAAGGCACTGTGGAGGATTAAAGATGGCTGCAAATGCTTCTAAATACCTTCTATTGAGAAGTGGGGTTCCTGCCCCCTCCCTTGAATCTGGGCAGACTTTGGGACGGCTTTGACCAGTAGAATATAGTGGAAATATTGCTGTGCCAGCTTCAGGGCCCAGATCTCAGGAAAGGGTCAATTTTCACTTTCTGTCTGTTGGAGCACTCTCTCTGAAGCTCTGAGATGCCATGAGGAAAGTTCTACCGCCGTGAGGCTGCCTTTCTGGAGAGACCACAAGTAGGCGCTCTGGTCCCCAGTCCCAGCTGAACCTGGTTCCAGACCTGAGAGTGAAGTTGTTTTGAACATTTCAAATGCCCACTTGACAGCTGAATACATCACTATGTGAAGAGAAAGCTCACTTACCTGAGCCCCGCCTGAATGTCCAACTCACAAAAGCATAAGCTGTAGTGATTGTTATTTTAAGCCACCCAACAACCCAACGTTGGAATAAATGTTTTGCTAAAATTTGAACTCTAAGTCTGCTTTAAAACACTGAAGGGACAAATGAGCTAATGTGGGTAGAGGGCTGGCACGTAGTAAACAGTCAGCAAGAAGGAGGTTTTGTAAGTATTACTGTAATATCCCAGCTACTCTCTTTGTTCTTAGCTTTCCCTCCTTGGCTTCATGTTCCACATCACTGCCAGAATCAACTTCCCAAAGCACAGTCATATGTTTAACATGGCATGGCAGGCACCGCTAGTTGTCATTACAATGACAAATCCTGTCTCCTTCCTCAGTAACTGAACCTTTGACTATTCCTTGGGTATATGGAGGCATGGACTAAAGACTATATTTCCAAGCCTCCCATGCAGCTGGGTGGGGCCATACAACTAAGTTTTGGCCACTGATAGGTAAGCAGAAGTGGTTGTGTTACTTCCAGGAAGTATCCGTTAAGGGAGTGCCATGCTCTTATCCTCTGTGCTGCCTGGAGATGAGTATGCAGCCTGGAGCCCATCCACCATCTTGGAGTAGGCTAGAAGGATCACATCCTTAGGGCGGCAGGAATAAAGCTGAAGGGACTGTGGGATCCTGACTCACCTGTGGAACTGCATTAGCAGCCTGGATTCTCATCTCTAGATTTTCACATGAAAGATAAAAGCCTAGTCGATTTACACTCCTCTTTTTAATTTTTTTGTCAAATGTAGCTTTCCCTAATTTGAACTAAAACATCTACTACACATTCAGTGCAGATTATATAGATGAATAGAATGAGGCTTCTGTTCTTCTGGAGTTTAGTCTTTAGGGGAAGATATGAATGAATAGAGTAATGAAGGGCAATAGAATATATGGAACAAATACTTTATTTCACACTTTCCATGTACCGGAGACACCTTTTCATTCATCATCTCACCTTGTCTTCACAATGGTCCTGTAAAATAATGACTGTTGATCCATTCTAAAGAAGAGGAAGGCTCAGAAAGTATAGGTCTTCTGCCTAGGGTCATGCTAGTAAGAGGGGAGCTCCAAGTCTTCACCCCCCTCTCTCTGGCTCTAGTCCTTCCACTATTTCTGCCACATCAAAGATTGTACTGGCGCCCTGTATCAATCAGGACACTTAAAGCTAGCTACCATAACACTCTCCAACTCCGGGTTGTTTAATATAATAAAGGTTATTTCCTGCTCTTGCAAAGCCGCTAGCAGTCATTGGGGGTGAAGGGGTGCATGTCATAAGAGGGAGATTCTGATATAAGCAGTGACTCAAGTTACCTTTGAGTGTACTTCAATTGTGGCGCCACAATATTCTGAGGCCTCCTTGGAGTTCTTGTTGGACTCTGCATTCAGCTGGCTGACAGGCGATGAGGAAATGTGGAGGACTATGTGGCATTTCATGACCAGGCCAGAAAATGGCATCCTTCACTTCTGTTCACATCCCATTGACCATACTGAGTAACATGGTTCCAACCCAACTGTAAGGAAGAAGGAAATGGGCTTAGCAATCTCTAGCTGGTCTCAGTCTCACTGCTCGAAGTTCCTCATGGAGGTGAGGTAGGGGTTTCACGGGATAATATGTGTGAAAGAACGCTATAAAACCCTGAGTGTATACTGTATATCAGGTTATATTCCTTCATGTTCACATGTCCAAATCCTACTGTTTTCACATGTCACCTTCTCCATGAAGCCATTTTACATTCCGCTCTGATTCTCTCTTTCCACAACTCACTAGGTGATTATCTGTCTTCTAACCTTTTGTTACATGATTTGAACCTTTTAATTTGCTTTAACGTCTTTTATCTCTTAAAAGGTCTGGCACAGTGTCTTGCATATACAGGATGGGGCAAAATAGAGTTATAGTTGTGAGTATGCAAAACACAGAGTTTATTCTTATATTATTATCAATTAACTACTGTATTATTTTCCGTACGAACAACTATAAACATACTTTTGCCCCACACTGTACAGTGTGCGAGTTTTGATAATGATTGATACATTAGAATAAAAAGGGCAATAAACAAGATTCAACCTCTAGGGTAACTTGTGGCATATTTCCCCCAAACATACTTGAGTCTCTCATTACTTTTTTCTCCCAACTTGCTTTATAAGGATGACTATCATGCTGAACCAAGCATGAAAATGGAAACCAAAACTATACAAATTGATCATTAACACTGGTTGATTTATTATGATCTGGCCAAGAGAGAAAGTAGGGACTGTAATGCAGTAACACCCCCCCATGGTCAACACTGGACAGGCATTGTCTTTCTCATGGTATCAGTCTCCTGGCTGCTTGAGGGCCTGGGAAGGAGAGTCTGGGTTACTTTCGGTAAGGACACCCTAAGGGGCTTTGGAAATACTGGTAACTGGGTTCTCTTGCCGACCTTGATGCAACTTCTGGGTGGCAAGGAGATGATGCTGTCAGAGGAAAGCCTTTCCTTTTCTACTTACCACTCTTTTGGGATCAATTCTGATGGTTTATGAATGTTCATGGTGAAGTAATTTACTTCCCGCTATGCAGACTTAACTGCATATTTTGGTCTTAAGAAACTCAACATAGGTTCTGGTGTACTCATTTTATTCTATTTTCATGCTAAAGATAAATTAAGTAAAAGATTCTTCACTTTCCGAAAATCACTTTACTAATTGACTTACATACAATTCTTTAAATAACAAAATCATCTATTGTACTTAGAATGTGATTCCCTTTGCAAATACTCAGTTCACAATACAGCATTTTGAAATCTCTTGTATCACATAAACTCGTGGACTTACTTGGGGTAAAGATTGGTTGGGCTTTGGCAGGTAGCCAGTCTGACTTCTAGCCCACCTCTAATTCTTCCTATTTTTAAATAAAATCATTGGCCCCACTTACTCTTTTCAATTTTATTTTCCCTTTAGGTAAGCGCATGGCTCAGATGGATGTGCTGGAAAAAATGCGTTAGGAAATCCTGACCAGGGTGCAATCAGTCACTGTTAATGCTCATAAGTATCAAAACTACTTGAAGAAATACAGCTACTTATAAATGGGCAATAAAGTTGAATTCATGAAGCAGTTCCTTCTCCATGGGCAATTTCTTGGTGCTGAAGAACCAGAATTGCATGCAGACTATGAGTGTCAGAACTCCACAGCGCAGTTAACACACTTTAGAGAACAGGTTTGGAATTTTAGCTGAGTCTAGCGTCATCTTTTTCAATTCCAAGGACAGCTTGTTAAATCATAAAATATTTTAAAATATAAAGCTCGTGTCTTTGAGAGATCTTTTCTTTTTCCTCTTTAAGATTAATATCTATGAAATACTATGTGAAGGATTTGGCAACTTTAAAAACCAGAGGATATTTAGTGGCTAGCTTCAGGCTGATATCCAACCTTTTAAAAATCAATGATGAAAGTTGTAAAACACGGGATTTGATGTTTAGTAACCTGCAGATAGAGTAATTAGAATCTGGTTGATATGGAAATGAAAAGAACACAAATCATTTGATGAAACTATCCTCATAGAATTCCAATTTAACTCAAATAATAAGTATTTGAATGGATCTCTTGTGTGCACATTTTTAGTTTCTTATTCTCTAAGTTATAAGAGAGTTGCTTTCATGCATGTGAAATACAATTCTCTTCTTGTAAGAACTTGACACAATGCTTATCCATTTGATTTGATTGCATTTGTGTGTTCATTAATATAATTGAAACATGTGGCTTCCCCCAAGATTAGACATATCCCTAATTAACTGTTGGCTTTTCCTCACATTACATTTTAGTAGAACTGAGTGAGGCCAATTTTTTCATGAAATAGGAAAAAATTGAGCAGAGGAGGGGAAGAAGGTTCTGCCCGTTCAGTACTGACTGGGGGTCTATTGGCAGCTGGATGGCACAGGCAATGGCCCTTGAAATCTCTATTCTTCTCTTGTATTCAAGCTTCCAGAAGAGATTTGTAAGACTCACGTGATATGGACTCAAGAAGGAGGTGTCCTCCAAGAGGTAGTAGATATCATTCTACTGCAACCAAAACTGCAAATCGAAGGAGACTCTTGGTGTCCTAAGTATGTTGTGTGTATTTCCTGGGTGTTTTCTTTAAAAAAATGTGTTTTTACTAGTATTGATTTTAGAGAGAGGAAAGGACAGAGAGAGAGGGATAGAAACATCAATGCTGAGAGAGAATCATTGATTGGCTGCCTTCTGCACACCCCTACTGGGGATTGAACCCAAAACCTGGGCATGTGCTCTGACCGAAAATCTAACCATGATCTCCTGGTTCATGAGTTGGTGCTCAACCACTGAACCACACCAGCCGGGTGGGTGTTTTTATAGATTCATAGTAGTGATGTAGTAGGAAGGTCTAAGAACTTGGAAGAAGAAAACAGAGGTTCCAGTCTTTCTGTGGCCACTTTTAAGTGCTGTGATCTTATATGAGTCAGTGAATGTGAGTGTATTTCTTCATAGAGCCATGGTAGGGGTTTAAATGCAATAATTATGCACTTAATCAGTCTAAGTTTGCTGAATCAGTACATGACTTTTTTTGCGGGGGGGGGGGGGGGGACATAAAAGGTAGAAAATGAAATGTATAAAGGAGGTGGTGAATAAAATAGACAAGGTAGATTTAAGTAGAGCTAACTTTTCAAATCAAATAAAATGTGTAAAGTCCTACTTTTTTGTCCTTTACAGATTAATATGAGGATATCTGACTAAAAGAAATTTAAGAACCCTCTACTTTTAGTTTTGCTTCTTTCATATTATACTTGCTTTTTCCATACCATAGAACTGGATTAGTTATATTAATGAAACAGGTAAGACAAAATCATAATAGGAAAATTTTCATTTTAAAAATGCCAGCTTTTATTTTAATGGCATCAAATGAAAAGAATTTGGTTGACAAATTAGGCAGGCACCCATTTCTTATAATGGCTCTAATCCAGGGTCTTCACTGTAACCCCAGAATTAGGAGAAGAGAGGATCTGATCTATAAACTCCTGAGAGTTCAGCCTCCCTCAAGTGCCTGCACCCAGGCATCTCCTAGGGCAGCAGTTCTCAACCTGTGGGTCTCGACCCCTTTGGGGGTTGAATAACTCTTTCACAGGGTCACCTAAGACCATCCTGCATAGCAGACATTTATATTACAACTCATAACAGTAGCAACATTACAGTTATGAAGTAGCAAAGAAAATAATTTTATGGTTGGGGGTCACCACATGAGGAACTGTTTTAAAGGGCCAGAAGGTTGAGAACCACTGTCCTAGGTGGTCTAATGCTGGGCGTGGGGAATAGCCCTGCTCAGACTCTGTGGAGGGTCATACTGCTAAGAAGCTGGACTGATGTGATAAACAGGATACTCGGCCTCCAGGTCTGAAACCTTGGAGTGTGGGTCACTTCACCACAGGGTTTTCTTGAGAAAAATGTGTTTGTTTTCATGTTATATTTACATGACTAAAGGGCTCATTAAAATGGTTCCTCTTGATTAAATGGAGAGCCTTTCCTAAAAACAAATTCCACTTTCTTCTCTTGAATGCAAAAACTGCCTGTCTCCCACAAAATAGCAAATTACTACTTTAAAAGAAATGAAGGCATCCAGTTGCGATCCCATTAGGGCCACCTGATTAGTGACTGTGACCCATTCTCACATCATAATCAGGGCTGCTTTGACTCCCTAGAAAACTCAGAGTTATCATCCTAGTCGGAAGTGATTCTGCCCTCAAAATGCATCTATATCACAGGAGATCTCTCTCTTATAAAGTTGCTTCAAATTTGAAACTATTTTAACTCTTTGATATATATATGTAAGAGGAAGTATGATACAAAAATGAAAACATCGAGAAAAGCTGTTCCTATGAAAAATAAAGAGCCATATTTTAGTCAATGCAAATTAGCTGTGAAAACAAGTGGGCTAGCCTGCAACTTCAAATTGTTGCACTTGCCTGGGAGGGCAATTTTGAAGAACAGGGAGAATATTTGAAGGAAGTGAAGAGTGCTTACTTAGGTCGGTGCAATCAGCGCTATAAGGAAACCTGATGGGATGGTTTGCGAGGTGGAAAAACTTTGGCTTGCATAAAACATGACTGGATGCAGCAAATGTGTATGTCTAGAGAACGAAGCAGCAAATTTGGCAAAAGCATTATTATGTTGTTTCCTGTGCTGAAAAACAGACTCCCAGGGACACCAAAGGACTATGTTGTCAGGGAGCACAAAGGATAGTCCCATTTCTCAGGAAAGGATAGTCCCATTTCTTCAGCATGCTGCAGAGGGAAACAGGTCGTCTCCATAGTGAGGCAATGAGGACCTACTGAAATAGCAGAGGGAAGAGATTCTTGAAGAATAGGAATTTGCCAAGGACACTGTTCTTCCAGCATTTACCACCATCACCAAAGACTTTTATAATCAGTCATGCATGCAGGATAGGTTAAGAAAAAAATTTCAGACAAATGATCCTAATTTACATGTGGTCCCAAAGTCTTCAGGGCCATCAAGAAAGCTCTCACAGCCACAGATGTGCCAGGAATGGAGAAAGGGGTCTACATTGTGCCGTAGAGGGCGAGTCCCCTTGGTTCAGCTCATCTGGAAAACTCTCTGTAAAGGAAGAGCCACAGCAGACATTTTATATCTGAGTTTGTTTTTACGTTTAAAATACATGTTAGTAAAATCATTTGTTATGTAAACACACATTGTAAAATGTTTGTTTTATCTTTCTTTCATGATCACTTTGATATTTTTATTATTCAAAGGGCAGTGGAGGAACACAGCTCTAGTTTTTTTTTTTTTATTGATTTCAGAGAGGAAAGGAGAGAGAGATATATATAGAAATGTTAGTGATGAGAGAGAATCATTGATGAGAGAATCATTGATCGGCTGCCTCTAGCACGCCCCAAACTGGGGATAGAGCTTGCAACCGGGGCATATTCTCTGACGGGGAATTGAACTTGATATCCTTCGGTCCACAGGCTGACACCTATCCACTGAGCCACACCGGCTAGGGCCAGCTCCAGTTTTTATTTTATTTTATTATTATTTTTTTTAAATTTACCTTTATTGTTCAGATTATTACAGTTGTTCCTCTTTTTCCCCCCATAGCTCCCCTCCTCCCAGTTCCCACCCCACCTTCTGTCCTTACCCCCCCCATTGTCCTCATCCATAGGTGTACAATTATTGTCCATTCTCTTCACGCACCCCCAACACCCTTAACCCCCGAAAATTGTCCGTCCACTCCATTTCTATGCCTCTGATTCTATTCTATTCACCAGTTTATTCTGTTCATCAGATTTTTTATTCACTTGATTCTTAGATTCACTTGTTGATATATATTTGTTGTTCATAATTTTTA
>PVJC01038319.1:0-16829 GCA_004026665.1 Murina feae | reverse complement strand
CTTGGCAGCCATGGCCCCAGCCCAGCATAGGCCAGGGTAGCAGCTGGGGATTCCCGGGTGGGTCTGTCTGGCTACAGCCCCTGATTCCAGGTCCACAGCCCTGCTGGTCTAGGGCCCGCCAGCCCAGCAACTGAAATTTCCAGTGGGTCTGGGTGGCCACGCCCCCCCCACCCCCCCGCCCCGCGTTTCCAGGTCCGCTGCCCTGCCGGTCCAGGGTCGGCCAGGACAGTGGCTGGGATTCCCGGGTGGGTCTGGGTGGCCACGCTCACCCCCTTCCCAGGTCCGCTGCCCTGCCAGTCCAGGGTCAGCCAGGGCAGTGGCTGGGATTCCCGGGTGGGTCTGGGTGGCCACGCTCACCCGGTTCCCAGGTCCATGGCCCTGCCAGTCCAGGGTCGGCCAGGGCAGCGGCTGGGATTCCCAGTGGATCTGGGTGGCCACGCTCACCCCCTTCCCAGGTCTGTGGCCCTGCCGGTCCAGGGTCAGCCAGGGCAGCGGCTGGGATTCCCAGGTGGGTCTGGGTGGCCACGCCCCCCCCCTCCTAGGTCTGCGGCCCTGCTGCCTGAAATTGATCGCGGCTCGCTCCTCCTGCCCCTCCACCACGCCCCTCCACTGTGGCCTGCAAGAAGACAACAGATGGCGAAGGCGGTGGACGCAGGGAGGCAACTGTGTCCGCCATCGCCGCCATGGGTGCTTTCCGGTGGAGGTGCGGGGCTGCAGGCAGCTCGCTCCTCCCACCCCCTACCCCGCTCCTCCTGTGTGGCCTGCAGGAAGGCAACAGATGGCGGCAGTGGACACAGGGAGGCCCGCCTCCCTGTGTCCGCCGCCGCCATCTTGGCTGGGTTAATTTGCATACCACCGCTCTGATTGGATGGTGGGCGTGGCTTACCCTGTCTCGGAGAAACGGTTAATTTTACTATTTCGCTTTTATTAGTTTAGATGATATTCCATTGTATGGACGTACCACATCTTATTTCTCCCTTCATTAGTTGATGGGGGTATGTGAGTTGTCTCCACCTTTGGCTGATATGAATAATGCTGCTGTGGACATTTTTGTGCAGGTTTTTGTTTGACCACATCTTTTCAAGTCTCTTTGGTATATACCTAGTAGTGGAATTGCTGGGCCGTACGGTAACTCTACATTTAACTTTTGAGGAACTGCCAGGTTATATTCCACAGTGACTGTATAATTCTGCATTCCTAGCAGCAGTGTATGAGCATTGCATTTCTTTACACACTTGCCCACACTGTTGCTGTTTATTTAGTGTTTAATGACAGTTACCCTCATGGGGATGAAGTGGCATCTCATTGTAGTTTTGATTGGGCTTCCTTCCATGTGCTGTTGGCTGTTTGTATATTTCCTTTGGAGGAATGTCTATCAGAGGGCTTTGCCCATTTTTAATTATGTTGTCTTTTTTTGTCGTTGAGTTGGAGGGGTTCTTTATGTCTTATGTATACTAGACTCATCAGGATTACAATTCACAAGCGTTTGCTTCCATTCTGTGGGTTGTCTTTTCACTCTCTGGATACTGCCCTTCAATATAACAAACTTTAACATCTTGATGAAATCCAGTTTTGTTGATTGTGCTTTTGGCGTCATATATAAGAAACCATTGCCAAATCTAAGGTCATGCAGGTTTACCCCTATGCTTTCTTCTCACAATTATGGCTTTAGCTCTTATATTTAGGTCTTCAATCTATTTGAGTTAATTTTTCTTGTTGGTTGTCAAATGATCTTTAATTGAAATATTTTCCTTTGTAGTTCTTAACTAGCAAGACATTTCCCTGCACCACTGCTGATGTCATCTATGATGTCATGAGTGTGATGGCATCAACATTGCAACCCACAGACTGGGCAGTCCCCAGGATCCCTTTAATGGTTCCAGAGAGTTCTCTAACTAAGTCTTCTGTAAATACTCAGCAGAATTCAGCATTGAAACCACTGGGTCCTGCGCTTTTCTTGGGGGAGGGGTTATTACTGATTCAATCTCATTACTTGTCTTATGTCTCTTCAGCTTGCCTATTTATTATCGAGTCAGTTCACTCATTTTAGGTCCAAAGATACAAAATAAATTGAAAAGGAAAGATTGGAAAAAGATATTTAATGCAAATAGTAGCCAAAAGAAATCTGAATGGTTATAATAAAATGGCAAAATAGATTTTAAGTCAAAATTGTTGTCAGAGACAAATAAAGACTTCAACTATTGATAAAAGGTCAATATATCAAGAATATTTGACAATTATAAACATATATATCTAGTAACAGACTTCCAAAATGCATAAAGAAAAAATTTACAGAACTGAAGAAAGAAATAGACAATTTCAATTCTATAATAATACTTGGAGACTTCAATAAGTGATTTTCACTAATTAAAAAAATGAAATGATAGAACAACTAGATTAAAGATCAACAATGAGGCCTGGCCAGTTTGGTTCAGTGGATAGAGTGTCGGACCTGTGAACTGAAGGGTCCCTGGTTCAATTCTGCCTAAGGGCACATGCCCCCGTTGCAGGCTTGATCCCCACTAGGGGGCATGCAGGAGACAACCAATCAATGATTCCCTCTCGTCACTGATATTTCTATCTCTCTCTCCCTCTCCCTTCCTCTCTGAAATCAATAAAAATATATTTTAAAAAAAGACCAACAATGAAACAGAGGACTTGAAGAACCCTATAAAACAACTAGACCTAACAGACATGCATACAACACTCAACTCAACAACAGCAGAATATACATTTTTATTAACTGCACATGGATATCCTGATTAGACTATATGTTAGGCTACAAGACAAATCTCAATACATGTAAAAATATTGAAATCACACAAAGTATCTTATCTGATCACAATGAAATGAAACTAGAAATCAATTACAGAAGGAAAACTGAAAAATTTACAAATATGTGGAAATCAAACAACAAAGAAACAGCAAATGGGTCCAAAGAAGCAATAAAAAGGGAAGTTGAGAGTACTTTGAGATGAATGCAAATGAAAACATAATAAAACAATACTTAAAGTATACAGAAAAGCAATACTCAGAGGAAATTTTATAGCTATCGACACAATTAAAAAGAAGAAAGATTTCAAATCAATAACCTTTACACCTAGTAAAAGAAGAGAAAACTACTAGTAAACCAAAAAGCAGCAGAAGAAAGGAATTAAAGATTAGGACACAGATTAATAAAATAGAGACTAGAAACACAATAGTGCGATCAATGAAACCAAAAGTTTATTCTTGAAAATAAGGACAACAAAATTGACAAAGCTTTCACTAGATTGGCTAAGAAAAAAAGAAAGAAGACTCAAGTTATTAAAATCAGAAGTAAAAATGGGGCTTTTTTACTGCCCTTGCATAAATAAAAAGGAGTGTATGTGAATACTATGAACAACTATTCACTGAAAAGTTAGACCTATACTTATGGGAAAAATCCTTCAAACACACACACACTACTGAAACAGATACCTTATTGGTGTTATTTATTTCTTCATATGGCTCCAAGTGAGTGATTAGTACCCTTTTATTTCAGCCTGAATTATTATTTTTTGTAGGGCAGATCTACTAGTAATCAACTCTTTCAACATTTATTTATTTGGATATGTCTTAATGACTCCTTCATTTTTAAAGGATATTTTTGCTGGATATAGACTTCTTGATGGAAAATTTTTAATGCACTTTAAATATGGCATCCTACTGCCTTCTGGTCTCACATTTTTTAGATGGGAAATTGGCTGTCAATCTCTCTTGCGGTTTTTTAGATTCTCTCTTTGTCTTCTAATAATTTGATTATAATGCGTCATAGTTTGGATCTCTGAGTTTATTCTGTTTGAGTTTATTGAGCTTCTTGGATGTAGAGTCCTATGTTTCATCAAATTTGGGAAGTTTTTTACCATTATTTATTTATTTATTTTTAAAATCATCACTCAAGAATATGTTTTTACTGACTTTTAGAGAGAGAGGAAGGGAGAGAAAGAAACATTGATATGAGAGAGAAACATTGATTGATTGCTTCACATATATACCCTGAGCAGGGATCAAACCTACAACCTAAGTATGTGCCCTGATTGGGAGTCAAACCTGCACTTTTTGGTGCATGAGACAATGCTCCTACCAACTGAGCCATCCAGTCAGGGCTTGCCCACTATTTCTTAAAATTTTTTTCTGCTCTCTTCTCTCCTGCATCTTTCTGGGACTCCATTTAGTACATGTGGTTGTGCCTGATGGCGTCCCACAGGTGCCTTAATCTCTATTCATTTATCTTCATTTCATTTATTCTATCTGCTCCTCAGACTACAGTATTTCAGTTGACCTATCTTCACTCTCACTAATTCTTTCTTCTGCCTGCTCAAATGTGCTATTCAGATCCTCTAGTGAAGTTTTCATTTCAGTTATTGTACTTTTCAAATCTGAATTTTCATTTAGTTCCTTTTTATATTTCTGTCTCTTTATTAATATACTATATTTGGTGAGACATAATTCTCTTAGTTTCTCTTAACTCTTTGTCCATGGTTTTCATGAACTCTTAGAGGGTATTAATAAATTTTATGTAAAGGCTTTGTCTAGCAAATTCAATTCCTGGACTTTACATGCATTGTAATTTTTTCGAAAACATTTTGAATATTATAATGTGGCTAGAGGCCCAGTGCACAGATTCATCGAGGGACACTGATGGGGTCCCTTGGCCTGGCCTGCACCCTCTCACAATCCAGGACCTCTCAGAGGATGTTGGAGAGCTGGTTTTGGCCCGATCCCCGCAGGCCAGGCCAAGGGACCTCACCTGTCCATGAATCTGTGCACCAGACCTCTAGGATGCATATAAAATCTTTGTATAATCTCTTCCCACCATTTCCCTCCCGCCTTCCCTCTAAGATTCATCAGTCTGTTCCATGTTTCCATGCCTGTGATTTCCGCTCCTGTGTTGAGCATCTGCTCCCTGGTGGTCAGTGCATGTCATAGCTACCAGCTGGGTTGACTGGTCATAGGCTTTTATATAGAGAGAGCTTTTATATATATAGACAATTGACATTAGATTCTTCTCCCTCCATATAGTTTGTGGCTGCTGATTGTTGTGGCTTTTTGTTTGTTTGTTTAGCAACTCTTTTAAACTATTTTGCAGTGGACGTACTCTTTGTCATGTGTGGTCTCTGTTAGTAGTCAAATAGTAATTTGACAGTTCCTAAAACACCTGGATCCCCCAATTTTATTTCCCCCAGTCTTTTTAGCTGGGCTCTGTTGGAGCATGCCTTCAACCCTCAGTTGGAGAGTTTACAATTCTGCCTTCACCTTCACTTCCTGCTTGCTCAGAGCTTGAAGTGCAGTCAGAGGTGAGTATTTAAGGCCTTCTCAGGTCTTTTCTGAGCACACACCCCCTCATATGTACTTATGGAGCTTCAAGACTCCCAGGAATTGGTGGACGTTTTGAAAACCTTATTCTTGAAAGCATCTCATTCCCCAGCTTGTCATTCTGGGCTTATCAGGATGTCTTCTGTTTGCCACAGCTGATACTCTTCCCTCGGGTGCCTTAACTTGTTTACTTGATAAACACTGCCCATGCACATGCCTCTATGCCTTGAGGAAGTTCTGAGTTGGGAGAAATAAAGGCAGGCCCTTTGTGTGAGTCCTTCCACATGCCACCAGGCAGATTAAAACAAACAACCACGCTTCCTTTAAGACAAGGTCTGCGGCGCTCCCTCCAGCACCAGGACTCACCAGGAGCAACACAGGCTGCTGAATTCAGATTGTTGCTGAGCGGGGATAGGGGGTGGCGCAAGGGACTGCGAACACGCTGCAAAGTGGTTGTATGTGGCTGCACCTGCGTTTTCTCTTGACAGAGCATTTCCTTGGCTGTTTTAAACCTTTGACCATTTTCCAGAGTTTAGGTACAGTTGTTTCTGTCAGCTTTGCCAGCCCCCTCCCCTGCAGTGTTTTGGGCAGGGGAGCTTAGAGTTCCCTATTTTCTATGTTTTCTGACATTTTAGTGGGCACAATTTTGAAAAGTCCTTAGAAGGGCATTTGTCAGTATCTCTCAGAATGTAAAATTGGCAAACATTCCGACCTAGAAACGCCACGTCAAGGAATATAAGCGCCATGAAAACGTGCACTAGTGCACATGGGTATATGTGAGGACCCTCCCAGTGGTGTTTGTAATAATCAAGACTAGAGAGACTTTAAATGCCTGAACATCTGGTACGGTACATAAATTAATAATGGTGCGTCCACACTTTGGGATTTATTTACCTTGGCAAATAAATCATGATAAAATATTTTTCTTATCAGATCGGCAAAGATAGAGAAATGTGGGCCTCCATGTTGCAAATCTGTGCTATTAAAAAAATTAATCCTCACCTGAGGACATGTTTATTGATTTTTAAAGAAAGGGAAGAAGAGGAGAGAAACATCAATCAGATGCCTCCTGTTGGTGCCCCAGCTGGTGATCAAATCTGCACCTAGGTATGTGCCCTGGAGGGAGTGACGCTCACCCAACTGAGCCACCGGCCGGAAAATCTGTGTATTATTCAGACCCAGAACCCTTATGGGCAGCGTGGTGGTCTTCTCATCACCAGTGTCTGCACGCTTTGCTCCGCAGTCCCAGTTCTGGGAGTCTGCTCTCAGATTTGCTCAATCGCATGTGAACCTGCCTCTCCCCACATCTGCACACACGTGTTCATATCTACCTCCCGCTTCATGGTCTGGACTTGCTCCCACATGTCCTGGACGTTCCACACCATTGCCGCCTGGGATCTTCCCTTTCCCACCTGCTCTCCCTCAGCCCAGCCCAGCCCAGCCCAGCTGGTGGAGCTCTGAAGGCTGCGTCCCGGTCTTTGCCCTCGGTGTCCCAGTAGCTGGCTTGGTGCCAGGGCACAGGGTGTGTGTCCTGGTGTCTACTGTGTGTGAGTTCAGGGTGCCCAGCCACCCCAAGAAGCCAGTCTGGGCGCTAGACCAGGCGGTGCCCACAGGATTGGGCACGGAACAAAGCGAGGACCCTGCACGACCTGTGATGGTGGTCAAACAGCCGAATGGCATCAAGGGGACATGAGCTTCCAGGTGTCATGTGCAAGAGTCCCTCAAATTTCCCTAAACTGGTGATATCATGACAGTCAAGGGCACAGGCCTCAGCACTGTCCCTCCCACCCCCAGATGTGTGCAGTCATCATGCCTTCACGTGAGAGGAGCAGAGTTTTTACTGGTGCTCAGAGGTTGGGTGACTCTGCTTTGTGCAGGACCAGGGTCAGGCAGGACCCGTCCCTGACCAAAGGAGGGCTATGGCCTTGAGCCGTGGCGCAGCCAGGGGACCCGGGGCGATGGTCAGGAGAGGAGCTTTGTGAGCTTTCAGGGCCCCAGGCCTGGGCTGGGCTAGAGGAAGTGGGGCTGAGCTACACCCAGATAGGGTGAGCCAAGGAAGCTGAAGGTCAGGGGCTTCCAGGGGCTTCTAGGTGCTAGTGAGTAGGGGAATCCCTGGGCCTGCTGGCCCTGGACAGATGTCTGCTCAGCAGCAGGACATCGGAGTTAAGGTGGGGATGCAGCAGGCTGGTGGGAGCACATGGGATGACAGAGCAGCAGCTGGGCTGGCAGGAGGAGGAGGGCCACAGCAGGAGGAGACGCAGCAGGCAGACCCGCACAGGGCGCAGCAGATGAGGGACACGCAGGAGGTCTACTGCAGGGTGAGCAGCAGTAAGTGGGCTGGCAGCACGAGGGAACTGGACAGGGGGTGGCCCCAGAGCAGACAGGCACCTACACACAGGCTTGCTGCAGACAGGTGTGCAGAGGACAGGTGTGCAGCAAGCAGGTGTGCAACAGACAGGTGTGCAACAGATGGGCACACAGCAGGCCTGCTGGCAGGGGAGGAGGTGCAGCAGGAGGGCTGGCAATTAGACTGCTAGCAGCACGAGGGCGTGCAGGAGCTGGTGCAGGCTGATTGGCAGGGGCTTGGCCCACAGGCCCCATGACAGCAGGGGCTGGACATGTAGCTCACTGGGGCACAGACAAGAGTCAGGCAGGGAGCTGAGGAGCGGCTGGTAGACTGGCAGCAGCTGGGGGTGCAGTAGGGAGGCTCACAACAGCTCTCTTGGCAATTGTCCACCAGCTCAGGGGAGCCAAGGCAAGTGCTGGGGGTGCAGACGTGGCTGTCACAGCTCAGGTCGCTGGAGCAGACGGACAAGGTAGACGTGGCGATAACACAGGTTCTGGAGCAGCAGACACCTGCCATGCCAGACTTCTGAGCATGGCTGGTGGCGGCTGGTCACTGGAGGAGTGTTTGTGTCCCAAAAGCAAGTGCTGAGACACAGGGATCCTAAAGGATGGCTCAGGGGGTGGGTGTGACTGTGAGGCCTAGCCCCTCTGTGCATCTTTAGTGTGTGTTCCAGTCTCAGGGTGCTTTGCACCAGCAGATGCTGCACGTGTGTCCCCCACCCTCCTCCAAGGAGCCAGGGGGCCTTGGCCAAGAGGAGTGCCTCCTTGCCTGTCCACGGCTCTTCTCGGCGTGCTCCTCTCCCAATGTCCGTCCCAGACCCCGTTCTTCGTTTCCCTTTTATCTCAAAATTACCCAATACCGTGCATATTCTGTTATTTCTTGAGTTTTCAGTTTTAGACACGAGCTGATCTCTGTGGAGGAGGAAAGCACTTTCTCTTCTTTGCCACCAGCCCCGTGAAAAGCACCCCCCTTCCCAGCCGCAGAAGGCAGTCAGACCTGATATTGGTTACATCTGTGTTCAGACCCGTAATATTGGAACTGAGTTTTGTTCACAGCCATGTCTGGATAGTGGGACCAGGGTTAACATCCTTACGTGCGCGTGTTTTGTTTTTGCTTGCTTTTCTTTTCTTAGGGTTAACGATGGCTTCCTGTGTATGTTTGCTTGTTCTCCTGTGTGCCTGTCATCAAATCATCCCCAAGCTCCGCCTGAAAGGTTCGCATAGAAAGCCCCTTTGAGCCTCTGTGGCTGTGGGCTGTCCCCCGACCGGTGCAGAGGCATCATCTGGGTTTCTCCATTCACTGTGGTCTCTGGATGCACCCTCCTCTGTCCCCAATCACGGGCTCTGACTTCCTGAATGGGGTGTGGTCTCCTTCCTGGGTTTTTGCCCTTGTTTTGGTGGAGCACACCCTCCAGAAGCTTTCTCAAAATGGGTGCATTGGAGAGAAACGTTGGAGCCCAGCATAGTTAAAGGTGCCTTTGTTCTGCCTTCGTAGCTGATGGATAGCGTAGACGGGTACAGTCTTCCGGATTAAAAAAGTTTTCCCTTAGACTGTTTGTTGAAGATGTGCAACATGTTCCTTGTGCTGTTTCTCAGTTAACCCACCTCCCCAAGGAGAAGTCACCATCCCCCCTTCTCTCCTCCTTGGTTAGTTCTGCCTGTTCTGTCTGCTCTTTTGTTTATGGCCCATTTTGCTTTTAAAGAAAATGCCTGTGATAGACATGTTGCTGCATGAATCAGTAGTTCTTTTTTTTTGCTGTGAGGTAAATCATTGCATTTCAAACCCTGCTTTATGTGACTTATCCATTCTCTTTGTCAATGAAAGAAATTTCTATTATTTCCAGATTTTGGCTAATATTAGTAATGCTGTTATGAAAAATCTTGTACATTTTGGTTTTGATGAATATATTTAGTAATTTCAGGGTAAAGATGCAAATAGAATTATTGGGTCACACGACAAGGATGAGTTTAGTTTAGTATATACTGCCCAACAAGTTTCCAAAGAGATGTACCTTTCCATTAGTCAATTTTATGAATTCTAATTACTGTATATCCTGTATAAAATGAGGTATTGTCAATTTTTTAAAATCTTACTCATTGTGGAAAGTGTGGGAGGGAATGGTGGTGTGGCATTAATTTGCATTCCTTGAGGAGTACAGCTGCTCACTGAACTTTTGAATACCTTTTCTTGCAGGTGCTTGTTCAAGCCACTTGCTTGTCTTAGTTAAATACGGTTATTGTACTTTTTGATTTGTAGAAAATTATTATATTCTAGAGGCCTGATGCATGAAAATTCGTGCAAGAGTAGGCCTTCCTTCCCCCAGCTGCCAGCACCGGCTTCCCGCTGGCACCCGGGACCCGGGCTTCTTTCCAGCCCCAGCTTCGTCCAGAAGGACGTCCAGAATGATGCCCGGAAGGATGTTTGGTCTAATTAGCATATTACCCTTTTATTATTATAGATTCTGAATATGAGTTCTTTGCTGTCTATGTGCAGGGTCTGCTGGGAATAGTGTTGTTGCATTCATTTGGGTTTCTTGATGAGTAAAGCTGCCCACTGAACATTTGAATATCTTTTCTTACAGGTGCTTGTTCCAGTCATTTGTTTGTCTTAGTTAAATAGGGTTATTGTACTTTCTGATTTGTAGGAAATGATTACATATTCTGAATATGAGTTCTTTGTTGCCTGTGTGCAGGGTCTGCTAGTAAATGTCTAATAACTGGCTGCCTGTGAAACAAAAACAACAAAAAAGCCCCGATTTGTGGTGTTTGCCAATTTCCATGGTGTAACTATTCTCACAATAGCTCTCAACGGGATGTTGCTGAACACTGAGCTGGGAAAGAGAGGTGCCTGGTCAGCTCTCAGGGACTGTGCAAGTCCGCCTCAGCGCACCCCTGGGGCTCTGTGCATTGCGAATCTCTCCTCCGTCTGGGGCTGTTTTTCATCCTCCTGGTCATACTCTTTTAACAAGTCCATGTCACTCAAGTGTGATTTACATATTGTGACACGTGCCTGTCTACACTCGAGGCCTATTTGTTATTATCAGACTTGAACATTTTTTTCATTCTGATGGGTGTTGGGATCCTCAGCCCTCCCACCCCCACCCCCGTTTCAATGACCCTCTAGAACTCTTAGGACTTGGTACACAGAGCTAAGTCAGAGCAGGAAAAGGCTCCCGGGGAGGAGTTGGGGACATCAGGTGGATTATGCAGGATGCACTGAACTGCTCACAAGTGACAGCACCCGTGAGATGTCTACCGGGACCTTGTCAGAGATCAGGGCCCAGGGTTTTTATTGGGGACTGGTCACATGGCACCTCTGCCCGGCACTTCCCCAAATTCCAGACTCCCAGAGGGAGAGCAGGTGTCAGCACAGGCAGTTTAGGCCCATTGAGGCACCCTAGTCACATGTGCTGGGGAGCTGCTGTGTGAGCCCTTCCTGAACAGGTCCTTCTGAGTGGAACGCTGAAAACAGCCTGAGTCACCTCTGAAGAGCAGCCTCTCCCCAGGGCAGGCACCGCTGTCAGATTATTCAGCTTTTGCATCCAGAAAGTACGTCCCAGACATAGATGTGGTCAGAGTGACGGGGGCTCCCAGGTCACCACTGAGGGTCAGACATGGTGGCCCAGGGAATGACCTGAGACCAACCCTACCTGGGGGATGCCAGGTAGGGGTCTTTGTTGTAAACAACAGAAATGAACCCTGTAAATGCATCAGGCAAGGCATTTATTGGAGGGGACAGACAGTACACAGAATGTGGCTGGGGTGGGGAGGAAGTGAAGAGGCCAGCATAGGATGCAGTGGGATGCTAAGCCACACGGAGGAGGTGGCGAGGAGAAACCAGCTTCTCTCCTTTCATTTCTCTGAAGGCCCCAAGGCCTGGAGAGTCCAGCTGGCCTCGCTGGGGTCACTGCCAGCCGGACTGGGTGGCAGGGCACGTTGCTTTGGGGGAAGTCAGTGGAGAAATGGGTGAACTGTTTCCAGAGGGAGAAATGCACAGCAGTGGCCAGGCGACCACAAGTGCCCAGTGCAGGGACCTGTGAAGGGACTCAGCAGCTGTCTTGACTCTTAGTAAAGAATCCTGGTGCAGATGGCAGTGAGCTCTTGAGTGTTTGGATGTCTTTAAGAAGGTCACTCAGCAGCAGCACTTCTGGGCTGAGGCGGGGACACAGCAGGCCGGGCGGGAGCACACGGGGCGGCAGAGCAAGGACATGGAGGAGGACGGGCGGCAGCAGCTGGGCTGGCAGGAGGAGGCAGGGCCACAGCAGGAAGAGATGGGCACACAGCAGGCAGGCCTGCACACGGGGCGGCAGATGAGGGACACGCAGGAGGAGGGTCTGCAGCAGGATGAGGTGCAGGTGGTGGGCTGGCAGCAGGAGGAGGCCCCAGAGCAGACAGGCACACAGCACGGGGGTTTGCAGCAGACAGGTGTGCAGCAGACAGGTGTGCAGCAGCTGGGTGTGCAGCAGCTGGGTGTGCAGCAGACGGGCACACAGCAGGCCTGCTGGCAGGAGGAGGAGGTGCAGCAGGAGGGCTGGCAGCTAATCTCCTGGCAGCATGAGGGCGTGCAGGAACTGGTGCAGGCTGATTGGCAGGGGCTGGGCTCACAGGTCACCTGGCAGCAAGGGCTGGACATGCAGCTCACTGGGGTGCAGATGAGAGTCTGGCAGGAAGCTGGAGTACAGCAGCTGGGGGCACAGCAGGTGGGGGTGCAGCAGGAAGGCTGGCAACATGTGGGGGCACAGCAGCTGGGGGTGCAGCAGGAAGGTTGGCAGCAGCTGGGGACACAGCAGCTGGGGGTGCAGCAGGAGGGCTGGCAGCAGCTGGGGACACAGCAGGAGGGCTCACAGCAGCTCTCTGGACAGTCGTCCACCTGCCAGGAGGAGTCGGTGCAAGAGTCACTGGACCCGGGCAGGCAGGTGCGGTTACCATAGCTCAGGTTGCTGGAGCAGGCGGACAGGGCAGATGTGGCCATGGTGGGGCGGTGGGGCTGGAGGTGAGCTGGGAGGAGGTGTGAGTGTGAGTGTGAATGTGAGTGTGTAAGGGTCCTGGGCTGTTGGCTTTTATACCCTCTCTGGCTGTGTTTCCCACAGGAAGCTCGCACGGCTTCTTCCTTGTTTGTGTTTGGGACACAGAGAACTCTCATTAGTGCTTGGTTTGTGTTTTCGTCCTGTGTGTTGTTGCTCAGCGATAAAGCTCCTAGGGTGTTGTGCCCTCTGTTGATGCATCTCAAGCTGCCTTTAGTTCATAACATTGAGGTCGAAGGCGGGTGTGCCTGCAAATAGCATGTTCAGGGTCTGAGTTGGCCTCGTGAGAGAACCATCCCTCCTAGTCCAAGCTGCCCTTTCTGGAGACCTGGGATGTCCTGCGAACACTTGGGGATTCTGAGCTTTTGGGTGCCACAGCTTCCCAAGTGCCTGGCTGGGGAGGCCTGGGCCAGTGAGGGCAGAAGGCTGCAGCATTTTCAATTGTGGTTCCCCAGCATGCCCTCCAGTTCAGAGACTTCCCTGGAGCAGGTGGCAAGCAGGTAAAGTTGGATGGTCTGCCAGTGGCACCTCCATGTCCCTGGGTGGGCAGTGCACACCCCTGTCACCTGCCCACAGACCCCGCGCCTGTTCTCAGCCTCCCCATGCCATCTGCACATACCCACACTGACAGCTGTGTGTGTGAGCCACAGGTCCCCGTCCGCCTCCCCGCAGAAAGCACAGCCAGCAGGGCCAGGCCTCTGTACGGAAAACGAGGACTGCTTGTGTCTCCTGTTTACTTTCTTGGTTGTTAATAGAAAAATAAAATGCACAGCAGTGTTAACAGGGTAAGAAGGGTAAACGGAGTTACAGTGTTCTGAGGTCTCAGCATTGCTTTGGAAGTGGAACGAGTACCCATGTGTACTTGAATAGCCAAGAATGCACACTGTAATCTCTAAGTCGCCACTGGAAGGGCAGTGAATATAGTGGGTAAGTAATAGTGACTAGAAAAGGGAAATGGTCCTGGCTAGTGGCTCAGTTGGTTGAAGAATGGACCTATATACCAGAAGGTTGTGGGTTAGATTCCTGGTCAGGGCACTTAACTGCATTGCTGAGTTGATCCCTAGTCGGGCATATGCAGGAGGCAATGGGTCAGTATTTCTCTCTTATATTGATGTTTCTCTTTCTCTCTCCTTTCCTTTCTCTCTAAAATCAATAAAAGCTTACCCTTGGTGAGGCTTTAAAAAAAGTGGGGGAGATGAATTATAAAAATACTCAATTAACCCAAAATAGTCAGAAAATAATTTAAAAGAACATTTTGGAGCAAATAGAAAACATATAATCAGGGAGTAGATATAATAGGTATGTGTGTTGTTTATGAAAGATTGAAAGTAAAGACATGGATAAGAATACATTAGGTGAACCCCAACTTTGGAAAGCTGGTGTGCCTTATTAATATCAGGAGAAATAGATTTTAAGGCAAGAAGTATTATTTGAGATAAAGACATTTTATAGAGCTAAAAGGGTCAATCCACCAGGAAGTTATAACAATTCCAAATGTGTATGTACCTAGTAACATAGCCTAAAACATCGAAATAAAAAGTTGACAGAGCCCTAACCAGTTTGGCTCAGTGGATAGAGCGTCAGCCTGCAGACTGAAGGGTCGCAGGTTCGATTCTGGTCAAGGGCGTGTACCTTGGTCGTGAGCACATCCTGATCAATGTTTCTCTCTCATCTTTGTTTCTAACTCTCTATCCCTCTCCCTTCCTCTATGTAAAAAAAAAAACCAATAGAATATATATTTTAAAAAATTGACAGAACTAAAATTAGAAATAGATAACAATAAAGTCACAGTTGGGGACATTGATACACCTATCTCAATAATTGAAGGAAAAGGAGACAAAAATAATCTGAGTGGAAGTGGCTCTTTTAAGTTTGGAGTAAAACAGTGGTATCCATATATTTTGTAGCCCCTACCCCCAGAGTGTGGTCAGGACCTGTGACATGCTTCAGACACAAAGGTGATGGGATGTGTATGGTAACATTGTGTAAGGTAGTAATGCTGCTCTTGGGAGGAGACTCTGTCCTGTGCTGCCTGTGGGAACCAGCTGTCCCATGTGAACTGCCCATGGACAGGGCCTTGTGGCAAGAAATGAGAACAATCCCAGTTACAGCCACCAGGAAACTGAGGCTCTCAGCCGGACCACCTGCAAGGAACTGAATTCTGATGAGAACAAGAGCTGGGAAGCAACTCCTTCCCCAATCGAGCCTCCAGATGAGACCCCATGATGCGATCCCACAGGAAACCCAGTACAGCATGACCCCAGAGACTTTGAAATGACATGTGCATTGTTTTAGGCCAATAAGCCTGTGGTAATTTGTTACCAGCAAAAGGAAAGAAGCACCCAGACCAATGAGGAATTCTAGGCAGCTATCAACAAGGAAGAGAAGTTTTCATGTATTCATAGGGAAGGAGCTCCATATTATTAAGGTTTTTTAAGAAAAACACATAGTGGGTAAACTATGAAACAATTTGTATTTTAAAAATTTATACACAGACTTTATCTATACCCAGATGATAGATGATAGAGATGGTCAATCCTCATTATTCAAGGATTCCTTATTTGTGAATCCATCTAATCACTGCGATGGATTTGTAACCCTCAAATCAACACTTGTGGTGCCTGTGTGGTCGTTTGTGGGCTTGTGCAGGATGGCCAAAAATTTGAGTTCCCAGCTGAGGCTGCACAGGTGACACGGCCGCTTGTGTCAGCTCTTGGTCTGTAAACGTGTCCTTCCAGAGTCTCTTTGGGACCATGGTTTTCCACATTTGAAAACTTTATGCTTGTGCCTTTGCTAGTTGGCCCAGAGCATGGAGCTGAAGTGCTGTCTGGTGTCCTAAGTGCAAGAAGGCTGCGCTGTGCTTCACGAAGGAAATACATGTTCACACGAGACTGAGAGTACAGATGGCTATAATCCAATTTTGCATAAGATGTATATTAAATATACATTAGTTAAATAAGTCTTTAACCAGAAACACACATCAAACAAGGCTATGTACTGATGGGCTGATGAAAACACTGTGCCCAGAGGCTCACAGGCTCCAAAGCCTGCATTTCCCCCAGCGCCATGGTTCAGCATTTGCTAATTCAGTGTTTGCGGCAACGTCATAGAACATAACTACTACAAATAATGAGAATGGACTGTATGTGTGTGTGTGTGTGTGAGAGAGAGAGAGAGAGAGAGAGAGAGAGAGAGAGAGAGAGAGAGATGGAGAGACAGGGACAGAGAAGATAAAAGGATGGAAGTCGCTGCTTCTCAAGCAGAAATGTGGGGGCTGACAGAGTGAGGGAGACACTTTCTTGGCCAGATTTTGCATCTTTTTTGTGTTCTGTGGCCTGTGCTTCTTAGTGACCCTGTGGGCTGTCTGGAGGAGGCAGAGGGCTTGGTAAAGGCTATGGGGGGCTGTCTTGGAGGAGAAGCCGGCCTTCTCCACACAGAAGGCCACCCAAGAGGGAGACCAGGGCTGTGACCCTTCCCTGGTTCAGCCGAGGTGCTCCCTGTGGGCCACGCACTCCTATTCCCCTGGGGACACAATCGGGCAGGCTCCTGAGCCAAACGATCTAGGAGATTTACAAGCTGGACAACATCCCAGGCAAACAAACATCCTGTGCCTCTGGGAAGCGGAAATGGGACACAGAGCCAGGAGGGTATAAAAGCCAACAGCGCTGGGCACCACACACACTCATACTCACACTCACTCACACCTCCTTCCAGTTCACTCCAGTCCCACTGCCCCATCATGGCCACATCCACCCTCTCTGTCTGCTCCCACGACCTGAGCTATGGCAGCAGCGCCTGCCTGCCTGGTTCCAGTGACTCCTCCTGGCAGGTGGATGACTGTCCAGAGAGCTGCTGTGAGCCCTCCTGCTGCGCCCCCAGCTGCTGCCAGCCCACCTGCTGCACACCTGTCTGCTGCACACTTGTCTGCTGCAAGCCCACCTGCTGCACACCTGTCTGCTGCACACCTGTCTGCTGCAAGCCCGCTTGCTGCACACCTGTCTGCTGCAAGCCCACCTGCTGCACACCTGTCTGCTGCACATCTGTCTGCTGCAAGCCCACCTGTTGCACACCTGTCTGCTGCAAGCCCACCTGCTGCACACCTGTCTGCTGCAAGCCCACCTG
>PVJC01038318.1:0-16592 GCA_004026665.1 Murina feae | reverse complement strand
CCCCCCCGAGTGCACAAATTTGTGTGCACTGGGGCCTTAGTTTAGTATACAATACTAAATTGTAAATTTGTCTTGGTTCAATGGTCCAGTGAAGTTTCAGTGGTCAATGGACCACAAGTGAATGAACTGTATGCTTAACAAGTAAATTGAGCATTATATTCACCTGCTGCCTCTAAAGTCATAAAATTATCTCAAATTCAGTTTTTTATTTATTTATTGAGACTTTGAAAATGAACTGTAGTTTCTTAACAATTGATATTTGATGTACTTAAATCTAATTTTGTTAAAGTGTTTTGTTCTCCACTTTGCCATTGAACTTTATTTTTGATCACTGTATTTCCATTTGTATTCACTATTGTAAAGAAAGCTGTAGGAAACGTATTTATTGAAATATCTCTTTTGTACTGCTCACATTGCTGGACAAACATGTAGGAGATAATCCTGTCCAGAGTCTTAATGAATTTCTGGATTTCAAAATACTTGCAGCTACAAATTTTTCTTCCTTCATCTTTCTAAAGGTCATAATTATGTAGTCCATCCTAAGTGACTGTGTAGGTCATGTTTACTTTTTTACATATAGGATATTTTATAGCTGTTTTTTTTAACATCTTAGTATTGCTTCTTTAAAAAACTTTAAAATAGAGGGAGAGAACATCAGATAAAAATAAAGAAAACTGATTATTGTCATAGTGCTGTAAAATGTATAGGAGATATGTGTGTCAAGGTAAACTCTAAAAGCTGAAAAACTTGAGAAATTATGTTCTATGTTTTATTTTAACATATTTTTATTGATTTCAGAGAGTAAGGGAGATGGAGAGAGGTAGAAACATCAATGATAAGAGAGAATCATTAATCGTTGATTGACTGTCTCTTGCACACCCTACCCTGGGGATTGAGTCCACTATCTGGGCATATTCCCAGGAATTGGACCATGACCTCATGATCCATAAGTTGAAGCTCAACCACTGAGCCATGCCAGCTGGGCTATTTTTATTGATTTTTATAGAGAGAGGAAAAGAGAGGGTTCAAAAGATGGGAACATTGATGAGAGAGAAACATCGTCATGGGCTACCTCCTGCATGCCCCCTTCTGGGGATTGAGCCAACAACCTGGTCAGGAATCAAACCTCGCTCTCTTAGTTCCTGGATCAAAGCTCAACCACTGAGCCACACCTGCTGGGCTTGAGGAATGCTTTATGAAGACAGTGTTTTATATGAAGGAGAGTATTTCATAGATAAGGGAGTAGTTTATCAAAGCATTCTATTTACTTTTTGTTCCAGTGTTAACAGAAAATATATGGTACTTGGAGTTAAAACTGAGAAAATTTATATACTATATTTACATATTTTACATATATATGTAAATATATATATATATATACACTAGTAGCCTGATGCATGAAATTTGTACATGGGGAGGCTTGTCTCTCAGCCCAGCCTGCACCCTCTCCAACCTGGGACATCCCTCTCACAATCTGGCACCACTGGCTCCTAACTGCTCACCTGCCTGCCTGCCTGATCACCTCTAACCATTCTGCATCCTGGCCTACTCACCCCCAACTGCCCTCCAGCTGTCCTTGCCCCCAACTGGCCTCCTTTGCCAGCCTCCTCGCCGTCAACTTCCCCCCATGCTGGCCTGATTTCCCCCAACTACCCCCCACTGCCGACCTGCTCACCCCCAACTGCCCTCCCCTTCTGGCCTGATTGCTCCTAACCACCTTTGCCTCAGCTCTGCCACCATGGCTTTGTTCGGAAGGATGTTCAGAAGGTCTCCTGGTCTAATTAGCATATTACCCTTTTATATGTGTGTGTGTGTGTGTGTGTACACATGTATATGTATGTTATATGATTTCTTTTTTTAAAAGAAACACAGGAGGGCCCTAACCGGTTTGGCTCAGTGGATAGAGCGTTCTGCTTGCAGACTGAAAGGTTCCAGGTTCAGTTCCGGTTAAGGGCATATACTTTGCTTTTGGGCATATCCCCAGTTGGGGATGTGCAGGAGGCAGCTAATCGATGTTTCTCTCTCATCGATGTTTCTAGCTCTCTATCCCTCTCCCTTCATTTCTATAAAAAAATCAATAAAATGTATTTAAAAAAGAAAATAAACACATGAGAATTTCACATAAAAATATTTTGGCACTTCTTTGTACTGCTATTTTCAACAGAAATTGAAACTTGAAAATATCATTAACACCAATTAGCTGCTTATTCTTTGATGCGATAATTGTTATTAGACCATTCCTGCCATGTGTACAATAGTAAAGTTTGACAAAAGAAATAAAACAACTGTTTAGCTACAGAAATAATGCTTTGATCTCTTAGGTAAGCTGCTTACCTTTCTGCCTGGAGTCATATAGTTCTTGGGATGACTGCACATAGACTGGGACTCCAAACAGAGCAACCTGGTTTTGCTGAACTAAGAGAAAGACATGAGGCTCAAGACCACAGAGCTAATTAAAATTTCCAAGACCATGTAATAAAGATAAAGAAGCTATGCAGAGAAGGAACTTTAGAATTCTAAAAAGCTATCCCTCTGATTCTTGCCTCTATACTAAGCTTCACATGTGAAAGACAAGAAGTCACAGATAGGCAAAGGACAACTACCATGAAACAAGCTAAAACAGGCCACTGCGATGTCAATGCCTAGCAGTTATACAGGGCTGTGAATGTTTTAGTTCTAAGATAAAATGAATGACAGTGTTTGATTAAACCAAGCATTCAGTAGTGAATTCAGAAATGCTTGAAAAAATTTTAGTTAAAAATCTTAAAACATGTTTTACTTCTGGGAAAAATAATAATACAATAGTGTTATGACTGAACTCCTGAGAAAACAAATTAGCAAAAAAGAAAAAAAGCTTAAAACAGCTTCAAAAGGTTTCAGTTGACCCAGATGTAAATTATGTGCCATGCTTAAACAAGTATTTAAAGAATGGGAACAATACCCAGTGAATTAATAACATAGTAAAATATATCTACTATCCAATAAAAAATTACTATACATACAAAGAATCAGAATGTGACCCATAGCTGAGAAAAAGTAACTAAAACAGACCATAAAATGACAAAGATAATGAAATCATTAGATTAGCTGTTTAGAGCAGCTGTTTCAATATCTATATAATAAAGGTGTAATATGCTAATTAGGCTGGACAGCCAAACAACCTTCTGGATGTCTTTCCGATTGTCCTTCCAGATGACCTTCCTGATGAAGCTGGAGCTGTGAGGGCTGAAGCAAGCCACTGTGGCTGCGAGGGCCAAGCTCATTGCACAAATTTTGTGCATCGGGCCTCTAGTATTCAAATATTTAAAAGAAAACACAAACAAATTGGTATATAGACATGAACAATATTAAAATTAATGAAGTGAATTATCTAGTACTCAAAGTAAAATCTACCAAAAATAAAACAGAGAGAGAGCAAAAATATAAAGAAAAACAGAGTGTAATATGAATAGTATTAAATAGTATTAAATAGTATTAAATAGTATTAAATATGTTGAAGTTTTTGATGAAGATTGAAGGAGATTGGAACAAAAATATTTAAATATAAGGGCTGAATTCTCCAAATTTGGTAAAAAATGTAAACCTAATACAAGTTATATTAATGAATATAGTATACCTTTAACATAATGGTAAGCAAAAGATCAATGGAACTCAATTGAGAGTTCAGAAATAGACAATATTTTTAACATCAGTATATTTTCAATAATGGGAACCATAGCAAAGAGATAATCCTCAGTTGGACCCATCTAGACTCTTATGACCTGTGCATTTCATTTTCATTTATGTAAATAATTCCTCAAATGACAAAAACATTAAAGCCATCTTGTCATCAGTAAAATTCCTATTAAGCATATTTCTAGTACTCATTAGAGTTAGAATTTTAAAATATCAATGCATTTTATGATACCTAAAAGTTCCTGTTGTAGTAATAGATGGTGAATGATAAATAAATAAGTAGATAGATGAATAGAGAGAAAGATAAATGGTTTAATGAGCAAATGTTAACTCTGATGAATCACCCATTACAATTATTGTTAGTTATTTTGTAATTATTTTATTCTACACTGTTCATGTTTTTGGATAAATGGCTCTATTACAGTTAATATTTTATCCTGTATTTCTCTGAACAAGTCTATGGCATCACATGTGCAAAGTACTCTGAAGGAAAATATATGAGGAATATAAAATGATGTTTCCATAGCCCAACTAAACTACTCTTTATAGTTGTTAAAGATACTTCTACAGCATTAAAAAGCAAAATGCAAACTTTTATTGTTCTCCTGAAACAAGATCCCATGAGCATAAACTTACACAAAGGAATAAGATAATTTGTTTATATTGAACAATAAGGGGAAAAGGAATTGTAGGGGGAAATATTATGAAATATAAATAAGTTAATGTACCCAGTAAAAATAAACTACTGCACAACTTGAACTGTATTTTTCAAAATCTATGAAAAGAAATGAGAATTAAGCTAAAAATATTTATTTCTAAGGAAACAGACTCACAATATCTGCTCTATTTGTACATATACATGTGAGATCAGAAAAAGAATATCAGTTCAACTTTTTCTAGTTATTATTAAATTTTTGCCTTCTAATATTAGTTATATTATCTGTTTCCCTTTTAAAGTGTGAAGATTGCCATAGCCAGTTTGGCTCAGTGGATACAGTGCTGGCCTGCAGACTGAATGGTCCCAGATTTGATTCCAGTCAAGGGTACATGCCAGAGTTGCGGGCTTGATCTCCAGTGTGGGGTGTGCAGGAGGCAACTGATCAATGATTCTCTCTCATCATTGATGTTTCTACCTCTCTCTGCCCCTCTCCATTCCTCTCTCAAATCAATAAAAATATATTTAAAAATAAATAAACAAACAAACAAATTAATTAACTAATTAAGTATAAAGTCTTATATATCTAGTTCCTTTAAACATATAATCTTTGGCTCAGAGAAATCTCATTGCCATATAAATTCTATAAGGCTGCTCTAGTCCATTGTGTTCTACAAAAATTATTGAAAAATAATCTACATAAAAATTGGAACAGGTAAAATATGTTAGAATACGCTAAATTAATGGATCCATAATCCTTTCATACCATTGTGAAAATTTTTGTTAAAATGTGATTTTGTTGCTAAATGCCAATGTGACTGAACATAGACTAGGCAGATTATGCATGTAGTCTTGTTATATTTTACTAGAGGCCCAGTACACAACTCAGGGGGGTCCCTCAGTCCGGCCTGTGCCTTTTTGTAGTCTGGGACCCTTTGGGGAATATCCACCTGCTGACTTAGGCCCACTCCCTGGGGGATCAGGCCTAAGCTGGCAGTCAGACACCCCTGTGCCATCCCGGGAGCCCTCAGGAGATGTCCACTTGCCAGCAGTGAGCAGGTCTAAGCTGCAGTCAGACATACTTAGCACTGCTGAGGAGGCAGGAGAGGTTCCCACCACCACTGCTGTAGTGGCAGCCATCAGCCTGGCTTGTGGCTGAGCAGAGCTCCCCTTGTGGGAGCACACTGACCACCAGGGGGCAGCTCTTGCATTGAGTGTCTGCCCTCTGGTGGTCAGTGTGTCTCATAGTCTCATTCCCAGTGGTTCTGCTGTTAGGGTCAATTTGCATATTACCCTTTTAGGATAGAGGCCTGGTGCATGGGTGGGGGCTGGCTGGTTTTCCCTGAAGGGTACCCCAGATCAGGGTGGGGGTCCCACTGGAGTCCCTGTACAGCCTGGGTGAGGTGCTGATGGCTCTTTGCAGGCATCCCTTAAGGGAGGGGGTCTCCGCTGGGAGGCCTGGCCATCCTGGGTGAGTGGCTGATGGCTATTTGCAGGCCGGCCACAGGTCCTTCAGGGTGGGGATCCCCACTGGGGTGCCTGGCCATCCTGGGTGAGGGGCTGATGGTTGTTTGCAGGCTGGCCACGGCCCCCAGTGACCCAACCTCCCAGTGAGGCTAGCTGGAAGCAGGTATCTGAAATATATTTATCTTCTATAACTGAAACTTTGTTACCTTTTATGGAGGCCACAGCCAGCCAGGGCAGGAAGGAAGCTTGGCTTCCTCCATCACCAGGGCAACCAAGCGTCCTGCTTACTCCAGCTCTGTGGCTGCTGGCTGCCATCTTGGTTGGGTTAATTTGCATTTAGTCACTCTGATTGGCTGATGGGCTTGGCTTAGGGAGTACCAGAGGTGTGGTCAATTTGCATGTTTCTCTTTTATTAGATTATATATCAGAAATCTTGTTTTTATTTTATATTTTCTTCTTCCCCTTGCTATCTTTCTCTGGGAACTGGTGATTAGCTGCTGCATTTGGAAGGTTGGGAGTTTGAGAAAAGAAACAGAATTTTTTGTTATAATCACAACCCTACCTGTTACTAAAATTGATGCAGCCATTGTCCCTCCATCCATAACCAATAATCATTGAAATGAATTTTATCTCACCTATATAGAGTAGTTTATTTTAATACACTAAGGAGCACAACTAAAATATGTCCCCAAATAACTTGAGAATAGAGAAAAATAGCATATGAATAGAGAATGAGAATGATAATGAGATGGGCAATACAGACAAAGGAGATAGTGAGGGCAATGATGCTTTGGGAAGAAACCAAACAGAACGTGCAGATTTTTATTTTATTGGAGCCTGATGAGCAGGCAAAGAGTTGTAAATGATAAGGCAGGACTAGATCATAATTGCCTGGCTGATGATTCACAAAGCAGGACTTATTTATAAATATCTAGATACTGATTAATCAAATTTATACAGATATTAATATATTCGTAGATCTCCATCAATAGACTTCAGAAAAAGAGATCTATATGTGATTAATGTATGAATCACAATTATTTGTTTAAAATCTACCAATTGTAAGCCATACAAAATCAATTCAGTAATAAAGTATTTTGTTTAGCACATTTTATGGTAAATTAATTTTTATAAAGTACATAATTTTTTAAGTACTGTGACAACATAGAATAAATGAGAGTGCAAGCTTTTCTCACACTAAAAACTTTTCCTTTTCCTTGCTACTGTGAGTCTTGTTATTAAGTTATTAAGCCAATGTATGCAGGGGTTCTGGAAACAGACTCCTAGAGAATAGGCTGACAGCTGATAGGTGGGGACTAGGAGGCTGGGTGAAAAAGTTGAGAGGAGTAAGTAAAAACGAAACAAAACAAACAAACAAAAAATACCACAGCAACAAATGAAAAATACAATCCTAACTCAGACACAGACAACAGTATAGACAACAACCAGAGGAAAGGGGGGCTGCAGGAAGTAAAAGAGGTTAAAGGGGGGATAAATGGTGATGGAAGGAGACCTGACTTTATATGAACATACAATACAATACACAGATGATGCATTATGGAAATTTACACCTGAAAACTATATAATGTTATTAACCAATGTTACTACAATACATTCAATAAAGATTTATCTCTTAAAACTATATAGCTCATTTTATTTTACATTTTATACCTACAATTTTAAACTGACTCTAAATAAAAAATTATAAAATGTGCACTTGAACTTCAAGTTCGTTTGCCTTTTGTTCAGTTTTCAAAATATGGGTATACTGTAAGAATACAGAGTGCCTGCAAACAGTTGCTCTACCTACACATAGCTATGTATTTCCAACTGTGTTATAAGGCATATCTTTATTTTTCAAATGAATTCTTATACCATTGAAATTCACATGCTTTGATATTGCCACAACTAAAATGAAGAGTCCCTTGCTGTGAGACATAAAAATTTGTTAGCTGAAAGTTATTGTAAAGCTATTCTTTCTACACAATATATTTGGAATAATTGCCTTTGCTACATAAACTAGACAAACTTAGAATTTCAATATTTATGAGGAAAATAAAATAAAACATTAATCCTTGTAAACTGGAAATTATCATAAAGCCCATTTACTCTTATAAAAAATATGCTGCAATCTAATTCCCCCCAGCAGGAAGACATGACTAGGATGAAGACACTAAAGATAAATATTACTAAACTAAAAGCAGACATAAGAAGAAGAAAATAAGTTATTGTATTTAATTATTTAGAAATATAATCAATATTAAAAATAATCTCCTGCCAAAAAAATGAAAATGTTGAGTTATAGCCATTATTATTTTGCCTCCAAAAGAATGTCTCTTTATTTGAAAATTGGGTAAGAGAAAATGTGAACTAGGCATGCAACAAAGGAATGTGTCTATACATTTTATATCATGTATATCAAAACTGGTTTGAACAGGAAATTAGAAATTCCACTTTTAGTGTCATGATAAACTTGATATTTTAAAACACGAAATTTAGAATCACTCTGAAATATACCTACATGTTCTGAATAGATTGCAACAGATATTCTATTGAATGCATTGCTAAATAAAAAGGTGTAAGGAAATTCCTTTTGCAAAAATAAATGTTTAAAATCAGTGGTAACTGAGTACTCAAACCCCACAAACATTTATCAATATCTAAAATCCTGAACCTTGATGCAGATGTTGGAGAGAGAAGAAATGCATAAGTTCCATTCATGGTGGGAATTGTATCATTTCATGGGCATGGGATGCTCAAAGTTTATATTCAGCTAGAGGCCCAATGCACAAATTCGTGCATGGTTGGGATCCTGAGGGAGGTGGGACACCCTTGCCAGCCTGGGATATGGATCGATCCCCCTGACATTCCTGCCAGTTGTCAGGAACCACCTGGTGGCCACTTTTATATTGTTTCTTCCACTTGGAGCGTCTAGGGAGGGAAAGTGGTCGTCATGCCCGATGTGGACTTCTAGGAGGTGGTGCTGTCAGGATCCTGCTGGTGGCATTGGTACCTGGCACCTGGCCCATTCTTTAGAGAAAAGACCTGCAGGACTACTAAGGGAGTGAGTGGCTGCTGCCAGGCTGGTGGGCTACCAGGATGGGTCAATCAGTTGAGCAGTGCTCCTGCTATGGAAGTGCACTGACCACCAGGGGGCAACTCCTGTGTTGACCATCTGACCCCAGTGGTCAGTGCAGGTCATAACGACCAGTGGTTCCAGACGTTCTGGCTATTTGGATGATTTGTCCATTTGGTTGCTTAGGCTTTTATATATATAGATAGATGTGTGAAGGTAGGTGAGGTGCAGTTTGCTTCACAGCTAAAGGTGACAATCTGGTAAATTGTGTTAGCCAGTATTGTCCTTACATCTCTATCACCTTACCTGGATCCATACTTTTTTATAAATATACAGGGGCCTGGTGCATGAAATTTGTGCACTGGTGGAGGGGGTTCCTCAGCCCAGCCTGCCCCCTCTCACATATTGGGAGCTTTCACGGGTGTCCTACTAATGACTTAGACCCACTCTCTGCTCCACTTGGGGAGCGGGTCTAAGCCGCAGTCTGGCCTCCCTTTGTGGGAGGCAACCAGGCTAATCAGGGGAAGCTACCATCCCCATCACCCCACTGCTGCAGCCACTGCCAGTCACCACAGCCATCAAGGTGTTTTCATCAACACGGACACCACTTCCTTCACCATGAAGAAATGACAACTTTCTTTAGGCATTTTCAAGATGTGTCATTCATAGGATATGACATTTTTCTTTCTTTTTTTTTTTTTTCTCACCTGAGGATATGTTTCCATTGATTTTTAGAGGATGTGGAAGAGAAGGAAAAAACATCAAAGTGAGATGCACACTTCAATTTGTTGCCTCCTGCATATACCCTGACCTGGGCCCTGGCCAGGGAGGATCCTGCAACCTAGGTACATGTCCTTGGTCAGAATTGAACCCAGACCTTGCAGTCAGCAGGCTGAGGCATTATGCACTGAGCAAAAACAGCTAGGGCAGGATATGACATTTCTTAGCTCTCCAGCAGTGGACCTTCATTTTTTTTCTCTCCAGGAGTGTGGTGGAAAAACCTTAGATCACCTTATTACACAAATTACTAAGAATATTACCAGTGGTATACAGTGAGCTTAGCCAATGAGCGTTAAGAAAAGGTGTTTCCTCTGTAGTTCACTCCAATCCCAGCTCCATCCCTGCCCAGGCCTGTAAACTCTGGTCAAGGATGCAGGCCTGGGCAGGGGACCCCCAACCCCTATCGCCAGCTTCACAGAGCCCAGGCCTCTGCAATCACTGGCTCTAAACCTGCCCCCTGCCATCGCCGGCTCTGCCCTTGCCCCACTAGCAGCCTCTGGCCAAGGCTACAGGCCTGGGCAGGGGACCTCCAGGCCCCTGCATTGCCAACTCCCCCTGCCCAGGCCCCTGCAATCTCCGGCCTTGCCCCTGTCCAGGACTTATGCCTGGCTAGGGAACCCTCACACCCCTCTGATCACTGGCTCCTCCCTTGCTCGTGCCTGAGCCCTCTGGTAAAGGCCTCTGACCTGGGCAGGGGACCCCCAACCCCCTCTGATCGCGTATTCTGCCCCTCAAGCCCCCTACCTCCCCCTCCATCTGCCTGGCTAACAGGCCTGACCACTTCAGTGGCGGGGCTGAGCCGGACTGGGTGCCGCCATCTTGTGCCTATGGGGGAGGCCATCTTTGTGACAGAGTGATGCCTAATTTGCATATTATTCTTTATTAGATAGAATGTGGTTATGGGCGCCTCCATCTTGTGGCGATGGGGGAAGCCATCTTTGTGACAGAGTGATGCCTAGTTTGCATATTACTCTTTCATTAGATAGGATTTCTATTGATTTTAGAGAGGAAGAGGAAGAGAGAGAGAGAGAGAGAAACATCAAAGATGAGAGAGAATTATTGATCAGCTGCCTCCTGCATGCCCTCTTGGGAACTGAGCTTGCAACGCAGTTATGTGCTCTGATCTAGAATTTAACCATGACCTCCTGGTTCATAGGCCAATGCTCAATCATTGAGCAATACTGGCCAGGCCTTTTTTTTAAATTTCCAGTTAACAGATCACTGTAATTCATGTTAAGGACAAATTGAGTTTTATACATGTTTCTGAGAAACATGTGAGCTGCCAGGTTGCCAACACTGGACAAAATTCATTTATATAAAAAACTATAGAGAAGAACTGCCTGGAACAACCATGTTGACACTACCATCAAAACAAGGTGAGCCTGCTTCTTCTGCAAATCCCAGAGGGCATGTTAACCCTGGGAAGCCCGAAGGAAACAGCATTTTTTTGCAGATCTCTGTCAGCTAAGCTGGAACGCAAAAGAAGGAAGCCTCATAGCATTTTTAGCTGCCTAATGAAAACCACAATAAAGTCTGAGGTGCTATGTGAAAACACATCTTTAGGATTAGTGTTACAAACCAACAGTTCCCTGGGCTATCATTGACGGCAGCATGCATTTATTCTTTCATCGTTTAGAGTCGCAACTTGCTGGTAGTCGGTAAAATGATCTTCTTTTCCTACCAATCACCTTTTGTACCTCTAGTTGTCTCTTATGTCATGGTGAATAATAACAATCCCTGGATAGGCATTATCATGGGCTGATATAGATATGGATTTATATATACACTAGAGGTCTGGTGCACACAATTCGTGCACTCAGGGGGAGAGGGACCCTTTTGCAGTCCATAAGTCCTCGGGGGATGTCTGACTTCAGGGGAAGCAGGAGAGGCTCCTGTCACTGCCACTGCACTCACCAGCCATGGGGTTGAGGAGGGATGCAGAAGGTTAGCCAGCCAGGAAGGGGTTGTGGGAGGGCTCCAGGGCACAACTGGCCTGTCTTGCTTAGTCTCGATCAGCCGGACCTCAGCAGCAAGCTAACCTACCTGTCGTAGCATCTTCTCCCTGGTGGTCAGTGTACATCATTGCAAGCAGTTGAGCAGCCTTAGCATATCATTAGCATATTACACTTTGATTGGTTGAATAACTGACTAGATGACCAGACACTTAGCATACTAGGCTTTTATTATATAAGATAGGATATACACATGGGAGGAATATCAGTAACCTGCAACCGAAAATGTTTTATCTGTTCAAATACAACTATTTTTTTTAAAAAAAAGCAGGCAAACTTAATACTTTATCCCATCTGCATCATTCTACCTGAACTGTTTGCAACAGTTGTATAATTTTTTCTTTCCAAGATACATCTGAATTTATTTTTAGATACATGTTTTCTCTCCTTAATTCCTAAGCATGTATCAAATTGCTATTCAAATAAATTTTATATGTTTGTTTAGTTATCAGTTGAAAAATTTTTAAATTCCTCCTCCCCCAAATCTGGAAAGATGAAGAATGTGCAATGTAGTGGGGTCAGAGATAAAATCATAAGATAATCATGAAGTGCAGACAGAACCCATAAAACTAGTGTGTTAAAAAACCAAGGTGGAATAGACACCTGACTTATGTCTGGTATATACTCTCATTTTTTCCTGAAGGCAGAATTTTAGTAAACAAATAGAATCAAATTCTTAAATATATATATTTTTAAAAATAACTTTCAGTATGTAGTCTGTTTTCCACAACAATACTCAATATAATCACCTCAATATGCTGATGAAGATTCATAAAATATGGGCTCAGAATCTAAAAGTAAACAATAGAAAAGGAAAGAATATACCATGAATAAAAGTTAGCAGAAAGAAATAGGCTTCAAAGACTTCATATATTAAAATTAGAATGGATTAACATGCATATTAGATCCATAAGAAGGAAGAATAACTGAAACAAAATTTAAGTAGATCTTATGGTTACGGCCAAACTAATGATCTTTGAAGTCATATATACTTAAACAATTTGTAAAAACAAATTTCTCATTTGTAAAAACAAAAGTAATTAGATCATGACATAACTCTTCATGAGATCATTATAAAGATTAGTGATCTAATGTGAAAAATTTATTGATACATTTATTTGTCCCCCCCAAAATCATATTTGTTAGCTGCTATTACATCATAAGGTTCAATAATAAAAGTGTCTTTAAACTTGAACAATTTTTACTGGGTATATATCATTTCACATAACATTAAATTTTATTTAAAAAATAATGAAACCTCATCACGGACCATTTGATTTGTCCAAAGATACTTAAACTACATTCTAAGAAATAAACTTTCAAATAAAACTAAGAAAGAAGAAATTTTTAAATATATTTTATTGATTTTTTTTTTTACAGATAGGAAAGGAGAAGGATAGAGAGTTAGAAACATTGATGAGGGATGTGCCTGCAACCAAGATACATGCCCTTGACAGGAATCAAACCTGAGACCTTTTAGTCCCAAGGCCAGCACTCTATCCAGTGAGCCAAACCGACCAGGGCTAAACATTGTTGACAATGTGGTGTTTATCTTCTACTTAAAAAAAAAATCTTTGTGATGACAAACATTTTAACAACATGAAATATCTTCTCCATACACCTTCATGTTCTTGTCATAAATATTCCAAATTGGATTTTTAATAGCTACTCAATATCGTACTGTTACCAATATTATTAGTAGTCAATTATCAAGTTCAAAATGCCTTTTGTATGTAAATGTATACAAATTTATAAGGATTTTTAACAATTAATTAAGAAAAATGTGGCAACTAAACTAAACTCAGTAATAGAACTAACCAGAATTAAGAAAAATGTGGCAACCAAACTAAATGCAGTAATAGAACTAACCAGATCTAAGAATGTTAAAATAGCTAAGAATGTTAAAATACCAAAATCCTGTTAAGCCAAAGAAAGACACACTGCAGATATGTCCACTTATTACATCATAGCCTCACAGGCTTCTATCCCAATAAAAGAAGCATTTTGCTTGTCAACAAACATTTCCCATTAAGAAACACCAATCAAATGAAAGTGCAATAAATTGGAGTTGGTTCCAGCATGAACAAACACAGGATCCCAGCACCATTATGTACACAAGTCTTTTCTGGGTTCAGAGCTTGAGTAGGGGGTCAATTTGTATTTTAAATCTATTAACACTTTTTTTTTCTGTATTCCTTTTCCAATTAGGTTTGTGTATAACTGCTAACCTGACTTTGGGGAACCTTATACTTACTCACCTATGATGGCCCCCATCTATGATTAGATGGAAAAAGGTACAGAAAAAGACAAATATAAACATTTAATCTATAATGTGGCACCCTTTGATAGGGCGTCGAACTAAAGTTTAGACTGAAATATTAGTTTAAATCTTCTGAGACACATCATAATATTTAAACCCAGAATAATACATATACCTCTGCAGAAGTTGTAATGATAGAGTTTACCACTGTAAGAGATTTCCAATAAAATAGAAATGACTCCATTTGTATATCAATATCTCCAGCAGACTACATTATCTATTTATTTAGCTGAAGTAAACCTTTAGCAGAATCCAATATTATTCATATAGAATTGTGTTCAGCTGCAGAGGAAACAAAAAATTCTATGAAAACTGCAATTTCCTTATATAGCATCATGCCTATTATCTCTCACCAGCATGTGGCTAACATTTCTATTCACAGCTCAATCACTTTTATTCTCTTGAAAATTCATTCACAAATATGGATTTAGTCTCTTTCACATCAGGCATCTCTCTAGTTAGTTACCTAGTTACAATGATGGACATAACAGACATACAGTTGTCTTTGATGTGTAGTCTACAGACTCAGAGTTTCCCTGGCACCAATTTATTAGAGTGTGCTGAGTCCCACGTGACTTCTTTCTGCATCATGTTAGTAATAGTTCCACAAACGTGATTCTTTGCCTGCTCTGTCTCTGGGCACATGTCGCAAATTCTTTGATATCTGGCTCCCTTTCTGGTGATCAGCTCTTCTGTATGATTGATGGATTTCTCAGGCTGCTTTATGGTTGGATTCACTTCTCTCCACATTCTTTTCCAGGATATTGATACCATACAGTCAGCTCTTATCATATGTTTTTACAGCAGCATTGAGAGTAAGTTGCAGGAGGTAGAGAAGGCGGTGCCCTACACTCCAGGAGAGACTAACTCTGTGGTATAAGTTGTGTTCTTGGTCTTCCCCTGAATCAAAGGGAATCTAGTCTCCACCTGTGCAAACTCCTAAAGCAAATTAATTTTTAAAAAAATCTAGCTTGACCGGTGTTCAGTGGTTGAGCATTGACCCATGAATATAAAGGTGACTGGTGCCCTAACTGGTGTGGCTCAGTGGATAGAGCGTCAGCCTGCAGACTGAAAGGTCCCAGATTCGATTCCAGTCAAGGGCATGTACCTTGGTGGTGGGCACATTCCCAGTGGGAGGTGTGCAGGAGGCAGCTGATTGATGTTTCTCTCTCATGCATGTTTCTCACTCTCTATCCTTCTCCCTTCCTCTCTGTAAAAAAATCTATAAAATATATATTTTTTTAAAAAGGTGACTGGTTTGATTTCTGGTCAGGGCACAGGCCCAGGTTTGCGGGCTCAATTGCTGCTCAGGGTGTGTGCTGGAGGCAACCAATCGATGATGTTTTTTTCTCATCAATGTTTCTATCTCTCTATCCCTTCCTCTCTCTGTCTCTCTAAGATAAATAAAAAATATATTGTTTAAAAAAATTAAAGATTAAGTGTAGTCTCTGTTCTTATCAGTTTAATTCACTTTTAAGTGATATAAGCTTAACCAATGGACACAGACACCAGGGGAGTGAGGACATGAGTGTGGAGGGGGAGTGGAGAGGGGATGGAGGGATAAGGATACATATCTAATAACTTTATCAATAAAGAAAAATAAATAAATAAAATAAATAAATAATAAATGGTAAATGTGTATGTATAGGAGGATATTTCTTTACATTTTATTCTAAATTATACTAATATTTTGTATAAAAATGTTATAATTTATTATTTTCCCTTATTAAAAAAAAATGTTTGAGCGTTGCAGGCAAGACATAGATTAAATGCAGTTTCATCACTCACCAAACCATTTCACACTGTTGAGATCAGAATCCAGATCTCTAAACACCTGACCTGTGTCCATTTTGTTTACAAATTCAAACTTGGCAAAAATTTACTGAATGAGAGGCTAAGTGCCCAGCACATAGTAAGTGCTCAATTTGGAGTTATTAATTAAAAAGTACATATTCAGTGAATAGGTATGTGGATTATAGTGCTATCAGACTATATTACATCAATATACTCCCTTCACCTTGCTTCTCGTCTTCTCAAGAATTGTTTCAGCTCTTTGACCTACACTAATTTCTTTCGTTGCCAGTTTAATTTTCTCTACTTAGAGACAACTTTCACATTTTGTTCTTTCAACATTTCACAAAATGTCTAATCAATCCATGTATTCAGTTCCCTCTAATTGAAATATGTAGAGTGATCTATATTTTCTTGATTGACACCGTTATAGAAAATCAAGGTGGCCAAGTACATTCATCCTTCTAATAAGGCAGTTTTGCAAATGTCATCTGGGTGTTTAATTTAGGGCAGCATTCCTATTCCCATTTTTTTACAAATCTGTGATGAATTTTTAAAAAGTGTTTGCTATTTTTGAAATAAGTTTAGAATTGCACAACCTCTGTAATTAAAAGCATGTAAGACATATTCAGTGTACTGACTTTACTTCAAGATTCTCTGGGAGCTGGAAAAATTATGTTCCCTTTGTTTGTATGTGTGTGCATCTTCTGTATCTTTGCTCAATTAAGGATTTATTCTCTCCTCTCTTATTGCCAAAATTATGACATTTCCAAAATTTTTATCTATATTAAAGAGCACAAGAGTGACTTAAAATCA
>PVJC01038317.1:0-16806 GCA_004026665.1 Murina feae | reverse complement strand
GCGAAGAAATGGAGGCAAGACAAAGTTCTGATCAAGCCTCAAAATTTTATTTGTTCAGCAGGTCAATATATACTTTAGGAGATGGGGGCGGGTAAGGGGGTTCATGGGAATTAGCCTATCTGCAGACTCTGGAATGGCAGTCGTTACTTCAGGGCAGAAGATATCTTATTGGGTTATAGCAGGCTCTGGAAGGGCAGTCGTTACTTCAGGGCAAAAGATGTCTAACTCTGGCTGTAGGTCACAGGTCTGGTAACTAGAAGGTTTTACTAAAACTTTTTAAGTTAGCTTTGTATAAATCAATCTCTTTTATGGTTCCCAACAGGCATCCCTGTCTTGTTGCTGTTCTAAGGGGAAATGGTTTGAGTTTTTGCCCGTTGAGTATGATGTTGGCTGTGGGTTTGTCATATACGGCTTTTATTATGTTGAGGTATGATCCTTCTATTCCCACCTTGCTGAGAGTTGTTATCAAAAATGGGTGTTGAATTTTGTCAAATGCTTTTTCTGCATCAATTGATATGACTATGTGACTTTTATCTCTCAATTTGTTTATGTGATGTATCACGTTTATTGATTTGCAGATATTGTACCATCCTTGCATCCCTGGGATAAATCCTACTTGGTCATGGTGTATGATCTTTCTGATGTACTGCTGGATCCGATTTGCTAGGATTTTGTTGAGGATTTTGGCATCTATGTTCATGAGGAATATTGGCCTATAATTCTCTTTTATTGTGTTGTCTCTATATGATTTTGGTATTAGGGTAATGCTGGCTTCATAGAATGAGCTTGGAAGTGTTCCCTCTTCTTGAATTTTTAGAAGTAGTCTCAGGAGGACAGGTTTTAGTTCTTCCTTGAATGTTTGGTAAAACTCCCCTGTGAAGCTGCCTGGCCCCGGGCTTTTATTTGCTGGAAGCTTTTTGATTACTGCTTCAATTTCTTCCATAGTTATTGGCCTATTAAGATTTTTAGATTCTTCCTGATTGAGTTTTGAAATGTTGTATTTTTCGAGGAATATGTCCATTTCTTCGAGGTTGTCTAGTTTGTTGGAGTAGAGTTGTTCATAGTAATTTTTAACAATCTTTTGTATTTCTGTGGGGTCTGTTGTTATTTCACCTCTATCATTTCTGATTTTGTTTATTTGGGTCCTTTCTCTTTGCTTCTTGGTGAGCCTGGCTAGAGGTTCATCAATCTTGTTTATCCTTTCAATGAACCAGCTCTTGGTTTCATTGATCTTTTGTATTTTTTTTTGGGGGGGGGTCTCTATGTCATTGATTTCTGCTCTGATCTTTATTATCTCTTTCCTTCTGCTCACTCTGGGATTTCCTTGTTTCTCTCTTGTAATTCTTTGAGTTGTAAAGTTAGATGATTTACTACCCTTTTCTCTTGTTTTTTTGAGGTAGGCCTGCAGAGCTATAAATTTCCCTCTCAGGATTGCTTTCATTGAAACACACACAGATAGTTTTTAAAGGACAATAGAGATTTAATGCAATCCCCATGAAAATCAAAATCCCAATGTCAGATTTTAGAGAAATAGAACAAGAAGTTGTCAGATTTTTATGAAACCACAAAAGACTCTGAATAGCCAAAGCAATCCTAAGAAAAAAGAATGGAGCTTGAGGTATCACACTACCTGACTTCCAATTATACTACAGAGCTATGATAATAAAAAAAAACATAGTATTGGTGGAGAAACAGATACACACATCAATGGAACAGAACAAAGAGCCCAGCTATAAAACCACATGTATATGGACAGATAGTTTTCAATAAAGGACCCAGAAACATACAATGGACTAAAGATAGTCTCTTCAATAAATTGTGCTGGGAAAACTGGAAAACCACATGCAAAAGAATGAAATGGGATTATACCTTGTCCCTATGTAAAAAAATAAATTAAAAATGAACCAAAGACCTAAATATAAGAACCAAACAATAAGTTACATAGAAGAACACAAAGGTACCAAACTTATGGACCTTGACTGTAGAGAACATTTTCTGAACTTGACCCCACAGTCAAGAAAAGCAAAAATAAAGGAAGGGGAGTATATCAAGCTAAAAAGCTTCTGCACAGCAAAAAACAACAACAAACAAACAAACAAACAAACAAAACTGACAACAAAACAAAGAGGCAGCCACCCAGATGGGAGATGATATTTGCAAACAGTAGGTCAGACAAAGGCTTAATTTCCAAAATATATAAAGAACTCATAAAACTCAACACCAAACAAGCAAGCAAATAGCCCAACCAAAAAGTGGGCAGAGGACCTAAAAATACACCTCTCCCAAGAAGACATATGAACAACAACTAGATATATGAACAGATGTTCAACCTCAATGGCAATTAGGGAAATGCCAATCAAAACTACAATGAGATATTACCTCACACCTGTTAAAGTGGCCATTATCAACAAGACAAGCAATAACAAGTGTTGGAGAGGTTGTGGAAAAAGGAAATCCTTATCTACTGCTGGTGGGAATGTAGACTGGTACAACCATTATGGAAAGCCATCTGGTGACTCATAATAAATTTAAGAATAAAGCTACCATATAACCTAGCAATCCCTCTCCTGAGTATACACCTGAAAAACTTGAAATAATGTATTAGCAAAGATATATGAACTGCTATGTTCATTACAGTATTATTCTTTGTGGCCAAGAAATGGAAACAACTAAAGTGACCTGTGATAAAGGACTGGATAAAGAAGATGCAGTGCATATCAATGGAATAGTACTCAGCCATAAGAAAGAATGAAATACTGCCCTTTGAAACAACATGGATGGACCTGAAAATATTATGCTAAGTGAAATAAGTCGGTCAGAAACAGCTAAGAACCATATGATTTCACTCATATAAGGGGTATAAAACTAAAACATGTGGACACAAACAGCAGTGTGATAGTTGCCAGAGGGAAAGGTATTGGGGGTTAAGAGAGCCCTAATATATGGTGACAGGAGAATATTTGATTTTGGGTGGTGGGCACACAGTGAAATATAGATCTTGTAACATAGAAACACACACCTGAAACCTGTATGATCAGAATAACCAATGTCACCCCAATAAATTTAATTATAAAATAAAATTAAATTAAAGGACAATAAAAGCCATTAAAAGAAAATCTCTAAGGGCCAGTTCTTCCAAGAGCTAGCTAGCTTGATTTAGGTGTGACTGTGATGAAAATGGTCAGTTCTTAACAGTTTAGAAAATTCTTCAGTTCTCTGCAGGGATCATATCAAATGAGGTTAAAGAATTCTCAGGAATAAATTAACTCAAATTTGTGGGTTGGTCTTCTTTTGAGATATAAATTTTAAAACATTTTTAAACTATAAAAGAAATTCTCATTATAGAATATTCAAACAGTTACAAAATACATAGAATCAAACCAGAAAGATCCTCTTCAACATCCACTGCAATTCCAGGCTCAAACTGTTACAGTGCACACTCCCAATTTTTTTTTATGCATTTACCGGCATATACATATATATAACATCTTATGCAAATACAAAAATCTCTACCAGTTCTGTAAACCTCCTCATTCTTTTATTTTCTTAAAATTTGTTTTATTGTAGAAAAATATACATACAGTACCCTCCCTTTATTCATAAGGGATATGTTCCAAGATGCCTGAAACTGCAGGTAGTACTAAACCCTATATATACTGTGTTTTTTCCTATACATACACACCTATTATGAAGCTTAATTATATATTAGGTACAGTAAGAGATTAACAACAATAACTAGTAATAAAATAGAAAATTATAACAATATACTGTAATAAATGTTACGTGAATGTAGTCTTTCTCTTCTCTCAAAATGTCTTAGTGTATTGTACTTAAACTTCTTGTGATGATATGAGAAGATACAATTCTTATGTGATGAGATTAAGTGAAGTGGAACTTTCCTTTTAATATTTTCAGACCGTGATTGACCTTGGGTAGCTGAAACCATGAAAGCTAAACCATGGATGGGGATGAAGTCTACCCTAACATAACATTTACCATTTTAACCATTTTCCAGTGTACAGTTCAGTGGCATTAAGTACATTCACAGTGTTGTGTGACCATCCCCTCTATTTCCAGAACTTTCAAATCATTCCAAATAGAAAATCTGTACCCATTAAATGCTAAGTCCCCATTCTCTTCTCCCTTCAGTCCCTGGTAACATCTATTCTACCTTGTTCCTATGCTCTTTATTCTTTTAAAATTCCTTTTGAAAAGGTAATACAGAGACATTATAAACATTATAATAATAGGAAAGGGCATATTCAATGTTAAATACTTTTTTCTCCCATGCTTAAACCCCCTGCAACCAGTGTAATCAGTTTCTTGGGTATCTTTACTAATGAGTCTATGTATATCTAATCTAATAAAAGAGTAATATGCAAATTAACCCTCGCTCCATTACACCTAAGCCATGCCCACCAGCCAAACCACACCCACCAGTCAATCAGAGCAATGATATGCAAATTATCCCAGCCAAGATGGCAGCCAGCAGCCACGGAGCTAGAGCAAACATGAGGCCAGTGATGGAGGAAACTGCCTTCCTAGGCCAGCTGTGGCCTCCATTCAAGGCAACAAAGTTTTAATTATAGAAGATAAATAACCCCCAGAAACCTGCTTCCAGCCAGCCTCGCTAGGACCTTGGGTCAATGGGAGCTGTGGCCAGCCTGCAAACAGCCCTCAGCCCCTCACCCAGGATGCCAGGCACCCCAGTAGGAACCCAAACCCTGAAGGGGCTGTGGCCAGCCTGAAAACGGCCCTCAGCCCCTCATCCAGGCTGACCAGGCACCCCAGTAGAGACCAGAACTCTGAAGGGGCTATGGGAAGCCTGAAAACAGCCCTCAGCCACTCACCCCAGCTGGCCACACCCCCATGGGGTGAGGGTCCCTCCTGGGGGGCTTGGCCAGCCTACAAACAGCCATCAGCCCCTCACCCAGGCTGGCCAGGCATGCCAGAAGATGGACATCCCCTGAGGGGTCCCAGACTGTGAGAGGGTACAGGCCGGGCTGAGGGACCCCCCCTGAGTGCACAAATTTTTGTGCACCAGGCCCCTAGTATAAGCATAAATGGACATATGCCATCCCCCCTTTTTTGAAAATCAATATCAAGCATACACAGCTTGATTTCTTCACTTAACAGTATCTGATATCTATACATATATAATATGCAATACAATTTGTATATGTCTGTGTATATATATATATATATATATATATATATATATATATATACCTATACTAATAAAAGGGCAATATGCTAATTAGACTGTGTCAACTGTGCATCTCCCAGTCATCTGGTCCTCCTTCTGGACAAAGTCACGCTGGGCGGAGAGCAGGAGGCAGAGGAGGTTAGGGGTGATCAGGCTGGCAGGGGAGCAGTTAGGGGTGATCAGGCCAGCAGTCAGAGGTAATTAAGGGTGATCAGGCAGGCAGGCAGAGGTGGTTAGGGGAAATCAGGCAGACAGTCAGAGGTAGTTAGGGGTGACTAGGCAGGCAGGCAGAGGCAGTTATGGGAGATCAGGCAGGCAGGCAGGCAGAGTGGTTAGGGGTGATTAGGCAGGCAGGTAGGTGAGCAGTTAGAAGCCAGCAATCTCAGATTACAAGAGGGATGTCCAACTGCTAGGTTAGACCCAAGGGGTCCCAGACTGGAAAGGGCACAGGTTGGGCTGAGGGACCCTCCTCCATGAACAAATTTCATGCACTGGGCCTCTAATATATATATATATATATATATATATATATATATATATATATATATATATATATAATGCATATATTTATAATTCTTTATCCATTCCTCTATTATGCTAGGAACATCTTATTTCTGCCCCATTCACATTGTAAAAAATAATTTTTATTTTTGCAAAGAACACATAGCATAAAACTCACCCTCCCAACAATTTAAAGTGTCCAGTACAACATTGTTGACTGCATGCACACTGTTGTGCAACAGATTCCTCAGAATCCTTCCACCAAACCCTGCATGACTGAAACTCTACACCCACAGAAAACAACTTCCTGCCTCTCCTCCCCCTGGACGCTGACAAATACCATTCTACATTCTGTCTTTATGAATTTGACCACTTTAGTTATGTCCTATAAGTAGGATCATGCAGTATTTATCCTTCTGTGACTGGCTTATTTTACTTAGTGTATTATCATCAAGCATCATCCTTATCATATGCCACATTCCCCTGTATGTATATGCCTCATTTTCTCTATCCACTCATCTGTTAGTTGACATTTATGTTGCTTCTAACTTGGCTATTGTGAAACATGTTGCAATGAACATGGGAATGCAAATATCTCTTTGAGAGTATGCTTTCAATTATATTTCTACTAGAGGCCCAGTGCACAAAAATTTGTGTACTCAGGGGGGGTCCCTCAGCCCAGCCTGTGCCCTCTTGCAGTCTGGGATGTCCACCTGCTGGCTTAGGCCCGCTCCCTGGGGGATAAGGCCTAAGCTGGCAGTCAGACATGCCTCAGGAGCACACTGACCACCAGAAGACAGCTCCTGCATTGCGCATCTGCCCCCTGGTGGACAGTGTGTGTCACAGTGACCAGTCATTCCCAGTGGTTCTGCTGTTAGGGTCAATTTGCATATTACCCTTTTATTATATAGGATAGAGGCCTGATGCACAGGTGAGGGCCTGCTGGTTTGCCCTGAAGGGTGTCCTGGATCAGGGTGGGGTTCCTGCTGGGGTGCCTGGCCAGCCTGGGTGAGGGGCTGATGGCTATTTGCAGGCTGGCCAAGCCCCCCAGCAGGGATCCTCACCCCATGGGTGTTTGGCCAGCCTGGGTGAGGGGTTGAGGACCATTTTCAGGCTGGTCACAACCCCTTCAGGGTTGGGGTCCCTACTGGGGTGCATGACCAGCCTGGGTGAGGGGCAGAGGGCTGTTTTCAGGCTAGCCAAGACCCCCAGTGGGAACCCTTACCCCATGGGGGTGTGGCCAGCCTAGGTGAGTGGCTGAGGGCTTTCAGGCTGCCCACAGCCACTTCAGGGTGGGGCTCCCACTGGGGTGCCTAGCCAGCCTGTGTGAGGGGCTGAGGGCTGTTTTCAGGCTAGCCATGGCTGAAGGCTAGAATCAGGTATTTGGGATTTATTTACTTCTACTATTGAAACTTTGTAGCCTTGATCCCGCTCTAAGCCTAGGTTGCCCCTGGCAACCCAAGGTCCCAGCCCGTCCTTGAGCAGAGGCCATGCTGGCTGGAAGCAGGTATTGGAGGTTTGTGTATCTTCTATAATTGAAACTTTGTAGGCTTGAGTAGTGCTCAGGGCCTGTAGGGCAGGCTGGAAATGTGGCTTCCTCCATTGCCTGGGGCAACTCCAGCTCCATGGCTGCCACCATCTTAGCTGAGTTAATTTGTATACTTGCTCCTGATTGGTTGGTGGGCGTGGCTTGTGGGTATAGTAGAGGTATGGTCAATTTGCATGTTTCTCTTTTATTAGATTAGATAATTGAGACTATTGAATCCTGTTAGTTCTATTTTTAATATTCTGAGGACCCTTTGGATTCCTGAGTATTTTCCATAGTGGTGGCACCATTGTACATTCCCATCAACAGTTTACAAGGGTTCCAATTGTTCCACATCCTTGCTAACACGTTTTCTTTCTGTTTTGGTTCACTTCTTACTAATGGCCATTTTGATAGGTGTAAGGTGATTTCTCATTGTGGTTTTGATTTGCATTTCCCTGATGATCAGTGATGTTGAGCATATTTTCATATGCTTTTTGGTCATTTGCATATCTATGTCTTCTATGGAGAAATATCTATTCGACTCCATTGCCCATTTGTTAACTGGGTTATTTATTGTTATGTTATTGGTTTGTAGGAGTTGTTTATATATTCTGGATATTAATGCTTTATCAGATATAAGGCTTGCAAACATTTTCTCTCCATTCTTGCCTTTTTAGTTTGTTGATTCTTTTGCTGCACAGTTTTCTAGTTTGATGTAGTCCCACCTGTCAATTTTGCTTCTCTTGCCTGTGCTTTTGGTGTGACTGTAACTTTTACTTTTCTTAGGGCCAGACTTTCATCAGGATAGCCTGGTTGTGATTTTTGCCTTCCTTTTCATCTCAGTGCTCTCCAGCACATTGTTTAAAAGGGGTGTTGCCTAATTACTACTGCTTCTCTGGTGGTATGCACCCTGAGTTACTTTAATTTTTCTGGGCTTGTGTACATGCACAGTAACAGGAGGCCCATGTGAGAGGGGATGTTTCTTCCCATTTTCTAGCTTCTTTTCCCTTCATCTCCCCCTTTCCACGAGTTGGGAAGATAATCTCCTCTGTGCCTCCTATTTCTTCCCTTTGGAATCCTTCTTGTAAGTGGGGAGGTGATCTCTGTGCCAATGACAGGTCAGCCAAGAGGTACTTCATACCAGTGAAGGCTCCTGGGTTCTAGAGGAACCAATTAGCTTCTTAGGGACATTGGATACCTAGATAGCTGGCATCTATTCGATTGTCCTCTTTAGTAAGGACTCTCTTGTTTTGTCCATCAAGGATTTGAATGTGCAAATGAAACCCTACTTTTTATTTTAATTTGATGGCTTTAATCCATCCCCACAGGTTTTTTTTCTTTCTTTTTTACCATGGCCAATAAAATACAGCCATTCTCCCTTTGTAAAAAGAAAGAGGGGTTGGGTTTCCTTCAATTGTCTGCCCTTTTCTGTCTCCTCCACTATTTTTGTTTTACTCTGTTGTTAACTTTGCATAGAGCAGCTTCATCAGAGGACCTGTGCTGTGGATTGGGGCTCTCATCTCCTTGGCGCTTGCAAGGGCCTTTTCCTTGTTCTAACCTGAGGGTTTGTGGGACCAGGGGGTTGGTGGGTGGAAGAAGAGTTTGGCCATATTCTGCTTTGTGCATTTCACACACATTCTTCACCCAGTCTCTCTCTCTCTCTCTCTCTCTCTCTCTCTCTCTCTCTCTCTCGCTCTCTCTCTCTCTCTCTCTCTCACACACACACACACACACAGGCGCGCGCGCGCCTGTGTGTGTGTGTGTGTGTGTGTGCGCGCGCGCGCGCGCGCGGACACACACCCCGCTCTGCCCCTCTCGGTGTGTCTTCCTTCAAGATGACAGGGCGCTGGAAAAAAGGCTGCTGGAATCAGCTGGTAGGTACAGTAGTAACCCTAACCCCACCCACCCGCTGCTTTTGCTTGCTCAGGTTTCTTGGGTCACTACTACCCAGGGAGAAAACAAGTAAATGCGCTGGGGGAACTGGGAGCGGAGGGGGCGTCGGAAGGTGAGGTTGGGAAGGTGGCCAAGTGCCCCTGCTGCTGGGGCCCTTCCCAGTGCTCCCTCAGAGCCTCAGTCCCAGCCCTGTTTGCCCCCACCCCACCCCCTTTTCAAAGGGATTGCTTTTTTTTCTCTGCTGCGGCGGAAATGACAGTGTGGTGCTGACTTGGTGTCATGGTGCTGCCCCTGGATTGAGGTGGTGAAAACTCTTAAGTTTGGCTCCGGAGACCCAGGCACCGGAGCATCGCAACCGCCTTGCTGTCCCTGACGGGGCGCGCAAGAGGGCGGATCCCCGCTGCGGCGCGGCGGCGAAGGCGAAGGCGAAGGCGAAGGCGAAGGCGGGCGGCGGCCTAGAGGGGCGGCGGTAGCGGCGGCCCGGGAGCTCTCGCTGGAGCCACAGCCAGCTCGCGGCGGAAGCTGGGGAGCGCCCTGCGCTCTAGGGCGCGCTCAGGAGATGGCAGGCACGCGGGAACGCTCTGGGTAAAATGCTCCCCTTCTCCACGGCCCTCGGGGGGCCGAGCGCCCCGCACGCGCGTCCCAGCTCTGGCTGCCTCTCAGGTGTCGCCGGGGCCCGGCGCGGGCCAAGGGCTCCCGGGTTCGGCGGGGCAGGGCGATGGGGCCCGCGAGGCTCGAGGCGGCAGCAGGGGTGCCGGCCCAGCTCTGGCATCCCGTTGCGCTGTCGGGGCCCGGGTGCTAGTCACTGCCGCCCTCCTGGAACGGAGTTTGCACTCCCGGGTGCGGGCGGGGGCGGTCCGAGGCCTCCCGCGCAGCCGGCCAGGCCTGGCGCGGCCAGTAGAGCGGCTCCTTCCCACGAGCGCCTTCCCACGCTCCGGTGGCCAGCAGCCTCCTCAGCCCAGGCGGCGCCCCTCTACCGGCAGTCTGCCGGGGGTGGCTGCTGTGGCAGCTGGAGATGCTGTGGACACCCTGCCGGCAAGGAGGCCCAGCGAAACTTAATTTCTTTTTTGCCAGGGGAGCGATCCTCAAGTCCCTGGGCGGTTCCTTATTTCTGGCCTAGCTCTGAGACCAGCTCAGTGGGGGAGAGGGGAAACTTACATATGTACACTCGACACACTGTGACTGACTCTCGGAGAGATGGTGTTTTTCCATTTCTGGCTTGTAAGAATTAAGTAAATAACTGTGGAGTAGATTTACAGAAACGTTTTTGGTGATGATAAGGTGTAGATTACTTAGCACTTTGTGTGTAGCACATTATTTCTTGGAGGTTTTTCTCGGAGCAGTAATTTGGAATCCTGGGGTCCTTGGGCTCTTCATTGTTGCTCTCACACTCCCCAGCTCACCTTCACACTCACCTTCCTTCTACCTTATCACACACCTACCTGCCTACCCAAACCTCCCACCAGAACCTACCCATTCCACACACCTTTCCAACCTGTGTACTCCCAGCTTCCCAGCCATGCAGCCTCTTGCTCCTCAACCAATTTGCCTTTTTCAGGATTTCTGAGTGTGGGGAATGTGGTCAGTGATGGTTGTGTGTCTCTGAGGAGGAACGCTTATAAAAGAATATATTAGAGACTGCATAAACAGACAAATACTGTGGGAGGGTTGATTCCTCTGATTCCCAGGTTGGGCCATAAGGGCTGCCTTTAACCCCATTCTTTTGCCTCCCAGTACTCTAATCAGTTATCTGGTCATGTTCCAATAGAAGGGAAATGCTGAAGAGAGAGTCTCTTCCCTATTTCCCACTCTACCCCTAACCCTCACATCCTTCCAACCCTCTCCACTCATCATGCCCTGAGGGGGAACTAGTCTACTATTTTTTATTTTTTAAAAATATATTTTATTTATTTTTTACAGCGAGGAAGGGAAAGGGATAGAAAGTTAGAAACATCGATGAGAGAGAAACATTGATGAGCTGCCTCCTTCACATCCCCCAATGGGGATGTGCCTGCAACCAAGGTACATGCCCTTGACTGGAATTGAACGCGGGACCCTTCAGTCCACAGGCTGAGCTCTATCCACTGAGCCAAACCAGCCAGTCTACTATTTTTATATATTCCTGCCCAATCAATTAAGTTAATATACTAGTAGATATATAATGTGAATTATATTTTTCTGATTACTCCTTACATCTAGATTTATGTGGTTGAAATATGGGTCTAGAGGCCCAGACGATCACAGACTTCATCCCAAATCTGATACTGCATTATCTCTATGGCCTTAGGACATTCTTCTGACCTTTCTTTCATTGTTGATGCAATTGTATAAAAGGCATGATATTGTGTACTAGGTATTGTGAGCTTTCTCTTGACCTTTTGAAGATGGAAGGGTTCTGTACACCCTCAGCATTACACTTTCCAAAGTGTGATTTATCTTTTTACTGGTATAATAGATTGTCTGAGTATAAGTAGGAACCCTAGTTTCTGGAAACCTTAACTTGCCATTATTAGCCCCCCTGGAGCCAGATCTATCACCATACTTCGGCCTTAAGTCTGTTTCCCCCCTACCCCCTAATGCACAAACAACTGAATGAAACAAACATAAAACTAGATATAAAGAGTCATGGTGATTATTTTAAGTTGAGATATAAATCGTATCTAATGTACTCCAACCTAACAATCTGAGTCAGGCTGATCTGAAAACATAACCTCACTCTTTTTTTTTTTTTTTTGCCTTTATGGGGACAGTTAGTTAATTTCTACTGAAAAGTTGCATAAATAATTTTAGGTATGGCTATATAAGCATGGTTAGGATCTAGCAGAGTTAAGTCAATAATATTTATTAAGTGCCTACAATGTGAAGAGACCTCTGCTAACTGGGCCGAGGCCCCAGCCTTGGCCTAGTATTTTGGCCTCCTGCTTGTTTGAGGCCTACCTATTTACTTGCAGCTCCAAGATCAGGACAGGGAGGGGCTGTGAGGGGTAGGGTAGAGGCTAGGGACATGAAGGGGCAATTGTTTCTTTGGTTTACTTTCCTGACTACTAGACTTCTCATCTTGCATGTTGTGCCTTGCATGGCCACCCCCTGGGAAGTACTGCCACAAATCAGAGTGACTTGATTGTTATACAAACGTATCATCTGAACAGTGCAAACTGATTTAGATGAAGTTGGTTTAGTTAATCCCTTCTCTTTAAGTGCAGGACAACCTGCTCCAACTTGCAGATTCTAAAGCAGTGCCAGTGGAGTCTCATAATTGCATCTAAAATTTGCTCTGTGTAGTCAGCCTATCCAATCCCTCCTCTCTCCTCCCATAAAATCTGCTGACACCATGAGAATCGAGAAGGAAACTGCAGGAGGAGTATGTCTTTACCATTCACCAAACCTCATTGACTTGGTGAAGAGGTGAGAATGTCTGTTTTTTTTGGTGTTTTTTTTAAAATATGTTTTTATTGATTTTTTACAGAGAGGAAGGGACAGGGATAGAGAGTTAGAAACATCGATGAGAGAGAAACATCCATCAGCTGCCTCCTGCATACCCCCACACTGGGGATGTGCCTGCAACCAAGGTACATGCCCTTGACTGGAATCGAACCTGGGACCCTTGAGTCCTCAGGCTGATGCTCTATCCACTGAGCCAAACCGGTCAGGGCTGAGAATGTATTCCTTGGCACTCAGGTTCTCTCTTTTTCAACTGGAACAAGGCTCCATAAAAAGAAGGTAAAGACAGGGCTGAGTCACAGAATGTGTCTCAAATGGCTCTTCTAAGAGGTACCTGCTTGGCCTCATGTGTGTCTGTCACTCAGTCTTTATGGATTTTGGTAACTCCCTAGCTATTAGGCAATGGGATTTGGGTGCTAGTGGAGGCTAGTGGTACTGTATTTCCATTTAGCACTAAGATTTTGTCTTCTCTGCAATGGGAATAGAGGCAGTGTGTTTGCAAAATAACTCCTTAGTTAAGCTGAATATCTTGACTTAGAGCCTTGCATCATCAAAATATGACATGTAACATATTGATACTGGACATATGATAGATCAGGAAAGCTCACAGTTTTTCATTTTTTGATGATTAAAAGTTTGGGACCAAGGCATTATTGCACTAAGATTTGTATTTCCAGTCTCTCAAAAAGCATTGAATTAATCACTGAGCAGGGTAGAGAAAAGACTAGAAAAGTGTTTCTCGGCCATTGTATTGAATAATGCTAATAAGTGTTCCTATTAGCTATGAGGCCTTGGGCAAATTCCTTAACTTCTCTAAGCCTCAGATTCCTCATCTATAAAATGAAAATAATAATAGTATCTACCTTTTTTTCAGCTTGTTGAATTTCTTCATTTTTTTCTTTTTTATTGAACTTATTGGGGTGACACTAGTTAACAAAATTATACAGGTTTCAGGTGCAAAATTCTACAACACATCATCTGTACACTGTATGGTATTTTCTTCATCCTAAATCAAGTCTCCATCCATCACCATTTATCCCACCTGTACTTTCTTATACCTCTTCTCACCCTTCACCCCCTGAGACTAGACATTTATATCCAGTTATCCCCCTGTGCAAGCTGCTAGTCTCCTTTTTATTTTTTTCTCTTTCCCAAGAATTAATATATATTTCTTCATTTTCCTTTAAGTAAAGTCTGTTGAATGTCTTCTGTGAGCACTGAAGGTCTGTGGCTATTTCTACTGTTTGTCATTTTTCATCTTCCCATTCTCCATGGCCATAGGCAGACATCATCTTTTCAAAAGTCAATCTCCTAGCTTCTTCATTTTCCTTAGAAATACTATAAGCTGCTAAAACTACCATATGTTTAAAATATGGAAGGTGGAGGGATTTTGAAGAATATGCCAATATTCTACCACTCCCTTCTCCGTGTGGGGTTTACCTGAATGCACACTAGGGTGTTGGTTCAACCTAAGTGGGTTAATGAAATAACCTTAGTAAGGTTTGTCCTACTTGGGTTCCTATCTCTCTGCAGAGCTCTGACTACCTGACCTTGGGCTTTGTCTCAGCCTCTTTCCTGCAGGTCAGACTCCTATAGTTGATGAACAGAATAGTGTCCTCAGTCTCTGGATCTTCCTCTTACAGAGACCAAATGATCAGATAACAAACTCATTATACAATGTAAAATCCTCCTGTAACAGAAAATACCATTATTTACAATTTTCTGGGTTAATGTGTGGGCATGGTAATAATGCTAATGCAGGACAGTGAAATATCTGAATGTGTACAGCCCAGAGGTAGAAAAATGGTTTATGGTCCAGAATCCTCGATTCTTTTGTCTATAGCCCTTTGTTCAGTGTTGCTAGGATTCATGTGGTTCCTGGGGGAGTAGAAGTTTCATTTCAAATAGGCTTTTGTTCTCTGTCCCTTGTTTCTGTACTGAACTTGGGGTCCTCTCAGCCTAACATTCAATAGCATGCCCTATATACATATATTGCCAATTTTATTCTGTGGAAGTAGAGGTGCCTGTCCATTCAGGTGTGCCACTGCACATTTAAACATTTACATATATTTCATTGGATAACAGAGATTGATAAAACAGCCCTAGAATAGATGGGAAGCTGTACTAGTAGCAGTAGTTAAATTAAATTTGCTCTCCATTTGTTCTTAAACCTTTCAATTGCCAGTGTGATCTGCATTAAGATAAAGGTATTATGAATTGTACTTAGGATTCCTGAATTATGGTTACCTTGGCAAATCCACTTTTTGGTTACTCAGATTATACCTTTTGCAGTTGTAGCAGATTTAGGACTTTTAGTTCTGCTATTGTGATATTCATTTTAATGTCTTTGATGACTATATTATATAAAATAACCAATGATTGGATTTATGAGCTAATTATTGTAAAGAAAATATCATTGAATCCACATACTATAAAATATTAAGTAGGCTTTAATAACCTATTAGACGGGAAGTGACTCTGGCACTCTCTTGTCAGTTGGTAATCAACTTCCAATCCTGAGCTCTCTCTGAGTATGATAAAAGCTTAAGAGTAAAGAAGAGAGACAGTTCCTGCCTTAGGGAACTCAAGTCTAACAGGAGAGACAGATGAGTATAATGAATATCACGATCAGATGCACAGTCCTCAGAAAACTTGTGGTGGAGTGTGATCTCCTCTACATGTCAACTATGTGTTTGGGATTAATTTTCAAAGGAGACTTGGCTTGAGGTGGTGAACACCTAATACAATATATAGATTATATATTATAGAATTGTACATCTGAAACCTACATATTTTATTAATCAGTGTCACCCCAATCCTATATAATAAAAGCCTAACATGCAAATTGACCAAATGGCAGAATGACCAATGGCTATGACACGCACTGATCACCAGGGGCCAGAAACTCAACATAGGAGCTGCCTCCAGCCTGCAGGCCCCTGGCCAGCCAAGGTCGGTGCCACCAGGAGCCCCCCACCATAACCCCTCTGGTTGCCCTGCAGAGGGAGGCAACTGGTGGCGACGGTGGGGGGCAGGGCCAGTGAGTGGGTGGCGCCAGGTCGGCCAAGGCAGGTGCCAGTGGGGCCCTCTGATCACCCCACTGGTTGCTGCACAGATTGATCCTGATCACTAGCCAGGTCTAGAGACCCCACCCATACACAAATTTCATGCACCGGGCCTGTAGTAAATTCATTTAAAAAGAAAGTAAAATCAAATAAATGGTAGGACATTTATATTTATTATAAATGGTAATAAAATTTGTTTTCCAAATAATAAAAATTACTGTTTTCCTTAATAATGCATTTCATATCTGTCATCTGTGAATGTATGATGAGACTATATTTTTAAAGCAAATTATTTTATCCTTATCTGATCTTCACAAGAGCTTGTGAGATGGGTAGGGTAGGTAGTTGTAATTTGACAGGTGAGGAGGCTATGACCCAAATAGTTTAAATGTCTTACCTAGAATCACTCAGCTAATTCAGCTTAGAGTCAGGACTACAACCAGGCTTTATTATGAGGATCAAATGAGATAATCACTTGGAACTATTTGAAAAGTATAAAATGGTACACAGATGTAAGATGAGTCTTATTGTTATTTATGCTTACTTACCAACTAGCTTCTTTTTTTGGAGGGGGGGGTTCTATTTCCAGTCTTTATCTTTTTAGGATGAAAATTCTATGTACTGGTTGCCTTTTATGTTCCCAAATGATCCTGTTTCAGTTTCAAGAGTTTCCCCCCCCCCCCCCCCCGTTAATAGTATTTTAGGATTTTTGTCTTCTTTTCAGTTCCAAAAGGTGTTTTCACTCATTTATATTCCTATGTAACTCCCCTCCCCTTTATTTGTCTTCTGAAACACCAATTATATCTTTCTTGAGGTACATACAGCAAACAAAGCCAGCCACTGCCTTTCCTCACCTTGGCTTTAGCCAAAAATAAAAAGAATGCATTTTGTTTATTTTAGTTCCTCTCACAATAATGCCCATTGTTTGTCAGCCTTTCTAGTCATACTAATAAATAAGAGTTGTGTTTTGAGGAGAAACAAGATGGCGGCATAGGGTAGACACCGTATATGCAGCTGTGAACAACTATTTCAGAAAAACCACGAAAAGAACACACGGACACCACTCGCACCCACAGGACGGCTGGCTGAGCGAAAATCCTACAACCAGAGAAGAGTCTGAGACTCAGAGCAGCAGCGGAAGCAAAGTACAGAGGTACGGAGGCGCGCGCACG
>PVJC01038316.1:0-16784 GCA_004026665.1 Murina feae | reverse complement strand
GGGGGACAGGGCTGTCGGGGGAGGAACGGGGGCGCAGAGAGCCTCGCTGTGTTCTCGCCAGCCTTACTGCAGCCCCAGCGACGCTCGCTGCGCGGCCCAGGGTGTGGCTCTGAGCCGAGGCCCTGACCGGAGGGTGGGCCGCAGTCACGGTGGCGGACGAGGCGCGAAAATGTACTGTTTAAGTTTGGGATGGAGGGCGCTGCCAGAGCGGGTCGGGTGCCCGCGCCCTCTGCCCACGATAGGCGGCTCCCCTGAAATCACACGGATGGGGGTGGGTGGGGGGAGTGGAGGGGGGGCACTGGAGTCCTGCACAAGAGCTGGGGAGGCCTCGGCCCGGCTCGGGCTTCAGCAGGAGCGTCCTTCCTCTGCAGCTGCCCCCGCCCCGCGGCCGTGGCTCCCCAGCTGCGTCTACACTCAGGGTCTCCACGTGCCAGGGTGCCCAGAGGGGCAGGGGCACCCTTCCTGGGCACCTTCCACCCCACAGCCACCTGCCGAGGCACCTGTCCCTTTGGGTCCCACCTGGTCCCCGGCCCGGGGTCATCGCAGGTCAGCTCGGCCGTGCAGCCCTTTGGGGTGCGGCCCAGAGCTCGGGGCTGCCTCCGCCTGGGCTCACCACACCCGTTTCCTGCCAGCCGTCCTGCCCTCTGCCTGCCCTCCGGGGCCTGCGTGCCCTCCCTTGTCACCCCCACTTGCGGGTCGTCCACCCCCGTCCTTCCAGGTCCCCGAAGGGCCAGGCTTTGGAAACCAAGTGGCCAGAGGGGCAGGGCGAGTGGTAGTGGTAGTCCCCCAGCCCCAGAGGGAGGTGATGGGGGGGCGCCTAGAGAACAGTGGGGCTCAGCCGCCCGCGCCCCTCCGCCACAGAGAAGATAGAGCAGGAGAAGAAGGAGCAGAAGGACATTGAGCGGCACATGAAGGACCTGGACAGCGACCTGTGCAAACTCAACACGCTCCTGAGCCGCAACCGCAGCAACTTCGAGGGCCTGCAGCAGGCTACCCTGCTCACAGAGAGCCAGTTCCTGCACGAGCTCAAGGTGCGCCCAGCGGCACCCAGCCAGGGGCAGGGCTGGTGGTAGTGGGCACAGCGGCGGGCACAAGGGCCCAGGGGCAGGGCGGGTGGTAGTGGGCACAGCGGCGGGCACACGGGCCCAGGGGCAGGGCGGGTGGTAGTGGGCACAGCGGCGGGCACACGGGCCCCAGGGCCGGCCGGCGGGTGGGAGGACATAGCCATGGGCACGTGCCTCCCCCAGGGCAGGGTGGGAGGGGCAGGCATGGCCCTGGGTCCCGCATCCACCAGCGCCTCCGCCCAGCTGCCCTGCCCCCCGCAGGCCGCGGAGAGGGAAACCATCGAGATGCAGGACAAGCTGGAGCAGCTGAACGAGGAGAAGGTGTCGCTCCTCAACCGCCTGGTGGAGGCCGAGTGAGTGCTGCCGCCCGCCCCGCAGGGCCCCTGGGAGCGTCCCGGGTTGACCAGTCGGTGCGGCTCAGGCGTTGAGTGTCGGCCTGTGAACCAAGAGGTTCCTGGTTCGATTCCCGGCTGGGACACAGGCCCGGGTTGCGGGCTCAATCGCCAGTAGGGGGCGTGCAGGGGGCAGCTGATCCATGATTCTCTCTCACTATGGATGTTCCTCCCTCCCTCTCCCTTCCTCTCACTAAAATCAATAAAAACGTATTTTAAGTAAATAATCCCTCCCGAGTTGGGTGATTCCAGAGGTAGCTGGCCGGCACTGTAGGCTGCTGGTCCCCGAATGGGGGGAGGGGAGGTGGTTCTTGTGTAACCGCCACGCCCTGCACCTCAGCCTGGGCACCAGCATATGCCACCTGCCCCTCAAGGGCCTTCCTGGAAAAGGAAGCAAGGGCCTTCCTGGAAAAGTAGCAGCTGCACACGGTCGCAGACACGGGCCCTCAGACCAGAGCCCACCTGCCGGACCTGACCCCCCACCCCACAGCTGCTCCCTGAGGGGGGGGTCCTTAAGTAGGAGCTCAGGGAGGCTCGGGAGGAAAGCTGCTGACCCCTCCAGCTCCCACGTGGCCTCTTCGCCTTTTCAAGACACCAGATCCTGCTCTGGGAGAGAAAGATCCAGCTGGCGAAGGAGATGCGGGCCTCGGTGGACTCGGAGACGGGCCAGAAGGAGATCCGGGCCATGAAGTCGGAGATCCACCGGATGCAGGTGTGGGGGCGCAGGAGGGGCGGCCCCGGGGGAGCCCCAGCACAGCCACCCGCACTCCAAGCCCAAGTGCAGCGCACTGTCCCCCACGCTGCCCGTGTGTCGGGTCCGCCCTCCCCTCCCCGAACTCCCTGCAGAGCAACACGGACACACACGGCTGCAGGCGCAGCGTCTCACCAACCACTGCTCTGCCCGTCCTCGGTGCAGCCCGCACGTCCTGCAGGGGGCGTGCAGGGAGGCAGAGGGTGGGATGGGGTGGCGTGCAGGAGGCGGGGGGTGTGCAGGAGGCGGGGGGTGGGGTGGGGGGGCGTGCAGGAGGCGGGGGTCGTGCAGGAGGCGCCGGCCCACGACGCTCTCTCTGCCTCGTGTTCCAGATCAGACACAAGCAGCTGCTGAAACAGCAGGAACGTATGATCCGGGACATGGAGCAGGCTGTCGCCCGCAGGGAGACCATCTCCACCCGGGCCGAGGGCCAGAGCAAGATGGACAAGAAGGTGCTCACCCGGTCGGACTTCTACCACAAGCAGCTGGAGCTGCGGCGGAAGATCAGGGATATTCACAAAGTAGGGAGCCTGCTGGGCGTGCCCTCCACCCCCGCCTCCTGTCCCCCTGGCACATGGCCAGCATGGCAGGTGGCATTGCCCGGGCTGCCCAAGCTGTGCCTGCCTCCTCCGGAATGGGCTGAGCTGGGACTCGCCCTGGCCCCCCAGGTCCCGAGGGGCGGGGCCTACCCTCTGGGAACCCCTCGCGCTGTGTGCAGGGCAGGCTGGGCAGGGCCTGACGGGTGGCCCGCGGGTCCCCCAGGCCACCGAGGAGACCTGCAGCAGCATCGCGGAGCTGGAAGAAAGCCAGAAGCGCATGGGCGACTCCCTGCACCAGAAGAAGGCGCAGCTGTCCTCCATGCAGGCCCAGGCCGAGGAGCTCGAGGCCTCCCTGGAGCAGCTGTTGGCCCGCAAGCGGCAGGTAGGCGGGCCCCAGGGCCACCAGAGCTGCGGGGACCCGGGCCGGGGGTCTGCCTCCGCCGCTGCAGCCCACGCCAAGTGCATCTCACACGCATCAGGCTCCTTCGAGGTCCAGGCTCCGTCCTGGGAGCCACGGCTGCCGGGTGGGGGGTGGCACAGACAGCCCATCGCCTGCCCGCCCCGAGGTTCTGGGTCTGGGGACCGGGGAACCATCAGGAGTCTGAGGAGCACACGCGTGTTAGAGCGTGTCAGGTGCTCTGGGGAAAAACAAGCAGAAACACCTCGAGGTGGGGTCGCACCTTGAGGCCGGGCGTCGGAGAAAATGACACCCGAGTGGGACTTCAAGGAGGCAGGAGGGTGCCACCCCCGGCAGAGGGGCCTGGAGGTAGAGCTGGAGCTCCAGGTGGCCCCAGGGCCCCCCAGAGCCACGGGCCGGCCTGCTGTGTAGGGGGAAGGATCGCGGCACTAGCCTCCTTTCTCAGGGGGCAGGCCGATGTCAGAGGGGTTCGGGTGCAGCTGCGGGTGACGTGTTGGCAGGACCAGGGCCTCTGAGGTTGAGTAACGGAAGGCGAAGGGTGAGGGACACGGGAGGCCCGTGTGAGGCCATCGCAGTACGTAAGGAGGACGGTGACGCACGGACAGGGCCGTTGCTTGCCATGGGGCTAGTGAGCCGAAGAGAAGGGCCAGGCAGGACTCGGGGCTTGGGCCTGGTCCACGGAGATGGGGAGGTCACCAGGCCTGGCACCCAGCACCAGGCCCAGCACCCAGCGGCCACCTGCCTCTGGGACGCTTCCGGAAGGCCGCCCCCCCCAGCCTCCTCCCCTGGCCGTGGGGGCTGGGTGCCCCAGGGGTCCCTTCCCAGCACGGCTCTGTCCTTTGTCATCTCTAGCCTGGGTTTCTGTTGGAGGCGGTAGGTGTCCCCTTTTAAACTGCACAGGCTGACACACGTCTCTGATCCCGCCCAAGAACCTCTCGGAGCTGGTGACGCAGCAGACGCGCCTCAAGCACCTGCAGGCGGTGAAGGACGGCAGGTACGTGTTCCTGTTCCGCTCCAAGGCGGCGCAGCTGGAGGAGCGCAGGCGCCTGGACCACCGGCTGGCCGCCATCGGCGCCATCCTGGACCACGTGAAGGACGAGCACCCCCAGTTCCAGGAGGCCCTGCTCAAGCTCAGACAGAAGATCGCCGGCCAGCTGGACGCCCCCGGGCCCTCCTAGCGTGGGGCCTGGCCCGCGCCCCCGAGGCCGGCCGGCCGGGAACAGACCAGGGTGCTGTGCGCTCCCCCGGGGTCCGTATCTCTTTGTGTCACCGGAAGCCACGTCCACCGTCCGAGAAGGAGGCTGAGAGAATAGCAGGCCAGCGCTGCAGGACAGCACCTGCTCGTTTAGGTCACACCCCGACTGACCTTCCTGTCGCGTTGAGGCGGGGCATCCCTTCGCAGAGGCAGCGCCCGGGAAGGCAGACCCCGTTCCCACGGTGGACGCGCTCCCCTGAGCAAAACCTGGGCTGGTGGAGGCTCCCGTTTCTGCACGTGCCCATCTGCAAACTCTCACCCGCCTGCTCCTGGGCAGCGTCCCGCCCCCACCCCCCAGAGAACCCGGGTCCCTTCTCCTCCCCCACTCCCAGCCCCGGTGAAATCCAGATTCTCGGCCGGAGGGAAGCCAAGCAGGGGCTTACAGAGAGCCAGCCGCTGAAATCGGACCCCGTCCCACGTCTGCCCACTGGTCCTGCCTCCACGGTCGTGTCCCCCACCCCGTCCCCCAGCACCTGTTAGCTGGCGCCTCTGCAGTGTAACGGGAAGGGTTCTACAGAATTTCACTTCCACACTTTTCAACAGAAGAGTAAATGTTTTTTTTTCCCCGAAGATGAAGAAAGGCATATTTATTCTCAAACCTCTGAGATACACAAAATCCATAAGAATCGGGGCACCACCGCGCATGCCCGCAGGTGCCCCAGCGTTTCCCTGGGGAGAGCTCCGGGCAGGATCCCACGTGCTGTGTCCGCTCCGAGGAGCTGGCTTCTCCGAACACAGCATCATCTCCTTGTAGGGAGCGTTCACAGGAGTGGACTTTGTGGGTCACGACAACGCTTTCCTCTAGGAATAAGCTGCTGACGGTGCTGCTCTAAACAGCTGTGCCCCTTCAGGCTCCAATGGCAGGAGGGCGCCCCGTGGAGCGGCCTGGCAAGCTCCCAGGAAGCCGGGCAGCCGCTGGGGGTGCTCCCGGGCCACCCGGTCCCTGACCCCAAAAGACAAGGTCGCCGCATCTGCAGGAGGGCCAGACACTGCTCTCGCGCGGCTCGCCCCTCCACCAGGGGGCGCACGGCCAGCGGCGCGCACTCTCACTCAGGGCGCCTGCGCCGAGGCCGGTCACGTGGTCTTCCGCCGCCCCCGCCAGCACCTGACCTCGGGGCGCAGCTGCGGGCAGGCGCGCGTGCGCGGACGCGTGCGGGGCCCGGAGCTGAGCGCGCGTGCGCGGACGCGTGCGGGGCCCGGAGCTGAGCGCGCGTGCGCGGAGGTGAGCGGGCGCCGCTAGTCGGCAGGGGCTCACGTGCGGACCCTGCGAGGGGCCCGGGCGATTCCTTCGGGCGAGCGGCTTGGCGGGTCGGGCACTCCTGACGCCCGGAGGCGGGAGGGAGAACCGACCGGCCGGTCGTCAGTGGTTTCCTGTGGGAGAAGCTGGGCGCGCGGGGCAGCAGTCCCGCGGGGACCCCGGAACCGCGCTGCGCATTCAGGCCGCAGTGCCCAGCCCGGGAGGCTGCGCGGACCCCTCGCATCTGCGGAGACGGGCACAGGGAACCCCGCTGCCCTCCCCGGCCGGGCTGGGCTCTGACCCCGCCGCAGCCCACGGCTGTCCCCGTGGGAGGGTCTCCTCCCCGACTGTGGGGTGGGAGCCGCGGGAGGGCTGTGGTCCCGCCTGCGCGTGCGCCCGCGTCTCTGCAGCTTCTGCGCTTGGGTGGGCATCGCCCCGGCGCTCCCACCGCGGACCCTGCTCCTAGCTCTGATGTCCTTCGCTTATTATTTTTTAAATACATTTTTATTGATGTCAGAGAGGAAGGGAGAGGGAGATGGAAACACCAATGACGAGAGAGAATCATGGATCCGCTGCCTCCTGCACGCCCCGCATTGGGGATGGGGATGGAGCCTGCAGCCCGTGCCTGGGCCCCGACCGGGGATCGAACCCTGACCTCCTGGTTCTTAGGTCCACACTCCACCGCTGGGGCTGAGTTCCCTCGTTCCTGAGTTTTCACCATCGGGAAGGGTCCGGTGGAGCTGGGGCACTTTAACAAGAAGGCAGGTTGCGTGCCCGTCTCCCACTCCCGAACGCTGGCGCCTTGGGAGCGAGGAGTGTATTTTACATGCTAATGGGGTGATGGGCGGCTTGGAGCTGGTCCCCACTCTCTCCCGGCTTCTGGGAGCTGAGAGGGCGCTGTCGCCAGGGCCAGGGATCTAGCCAGCCCTGCCCACCTCGTGAAACGCGGAGCTCCTGGGCGTTTGGCCAGCGTCCACGCTGGTGCCCACATTTTGATGCTGGGCGGGCGGGCAGAGAGGGCCTGGAAGCACCGTGTCCCTTCCCGTACCTCGCCATCGGCCGTTCCTGGCTGCGCCCTTGATAAGTTAGCGCAGAAACACTCAAACCTGTAAAGAATGTTTGGGGGTTTAACTGTCCTCAGTTGCCAGGAAACAGGATCTCTGCGGATTGGGGATAGTGCTGTGGAAAACGGCGGTTTCTCCCCTATTTTTATCCATTACAACCCACGGAGGAGGTGTAGGTGGGTGACAGAAATCCATTGCTGATGGATTAGGGAGGCGGGAAAAAGCAAAGGGGGCCGGGGAGCCTGGGATTGGATAAAAAGTAAGATGATGTTTATTTTACTTACTAGTGTGTGGATACAGGATAGTTAATCGTTACCAATAACACAGTAACAATAACAAGGAATTTGTGGCCACCTGTCCTGGTGCCAGGGCATTTGGTTGTGCCCCGAGGGGTACGGAAAAAAAAAGGAAGTTACTAACTTGTAGGAGATGCTAAAAGACGTTAGGCTCAGTGAGGGTGAAGGCTGACCTCGTCAGGGAAGATGCCGGCCTAGGAGGTGACCACCCACCACAACTGCTTTTAGTTCGAGTTTAATTCAGACCATCCTTGCGGTGACTTGAGGTCTCTGGGTTTGCGAGACTGCCATGCAGGCCGCCCCTGAGCTGGTCAGGTTAGCATGTGGCCCCTTCCGTCCACAGCGTGCAGGTCAGCAGGAGGGGACAGAGGGCAGGGGTACCCCCTACGGGCACCCCACTCCCACCCATTGGGCACAACGCTACCCTTGGTGTTTACACAGATGCAGGCTTAGCCGTCTGCTCTGGAACTTGCTGCTTCCACCTGACCCTCCCTCACGTGGGTCTTTTGTGTCATTAAATCCTTTCTGCAGACCTCAAGGCGGTTACTGGGTAAATGTTTCATGGTATTCGGCAGCGCTCCCCACCCCAATTTGGGACTTTTCTCTCCTTTCCCTTCCTCCCTGCCCCCACGTCTGTCTGCACTGCAGCCGGCAAGCTCATCCATCCTCCCCTGCCGCCGCCTCCGCTGACTTCACCTCTGCTGGGCCTGCCCACCTGTGCAAGTTCATGTCCGTAGAAGCTGCTCGGGGAGCCCGAGGCCCCAGCTGATCACTTCCCTGTTGAGCCTGGTTCCTCTCTTCACAGGGCTCCAGGACCCAGACCCACAGGCCAGGGGCCATGGGCGCTCAGTGGCCGCCCCGCGCCCGCCCCCTGCTGGGCGTCTGCGCCCTCCTCTCCTTGGCCGCCACCGTCCTCCTGGGGCACCTCCTGCTCCACCAGTTGGCAGTGGTGCCCCAAGGGCTGTGTGGCTGCGCCCAGGTACCCAAGGAGACGTACCGAGCTTGCCAGCAGGGAGCCCCCAGCCCGGGGCCCCAGTCCCGCCCTGGAGCAGCACCCCCACAGTGCGATGTGCCCCCCAACAGCCGCTTTGACTGCGCCCCGGACAAGGCCATCACCCAGGCGCAGTGTGAGGCCCGGGGCTGCTGCTACGCGCCCGTGGGGCGGCCGGGGGGCTCCCAGATGGGGCCGCCCTGGTGCTTCTTCCCGCCAGGCTACCCGAGCTACAGGCTGGGGAACCTGACCGCCACAGACACAGGCTACACGGCCAGCCTGACCCGCGCCGCCCGGACCTTCTTCCCCAAGGACATCCTCACCCTGCGGCTGGAGGTGCTGCTGGAGACCGAGAGCCGGCTGCACTTCACGGTGGGTGGGCAGGGGCGTGGGGGCAGGGGCGGGGCACGGCTCCGCTGGGGTCTGCTTACTGCACACGTGTACGGTGCCCACCGCAGGGAGCGGTGGCCGCTAAGACAGTGACTAGAAGGTTCTGGACTTGCTGTGGAGGGTGCAGCTCAGGCGCGGAGCGGGGAGGTTAGGCTTCCCCCAGAAGTGACGTCTCATCGGGACCTGCAGTCAGCGGGCTGGACGGTGAGGGGGTGGAAGGGGCCATTGCAGGGAGTGGGCAGTGAGACCCCAGCCCTGCCTACCCCCCGGCCCCCCAGGCAGGGCCTCTGTCTGTGCTTTCCCAGCAGCTGGGCACTGAGCCGCTGGGCACTGAGCGGGGCCCTCTAAGCCCTGGTGGACAAGACGGCATGTTCAGACACCACACCAACAGCCCGACACTGTGCCCATGGGCCTGTGTTGGTACTTACGCCGCCACTGTTTACCAAGAGGGCACTGCGCACCGGACAGGAGCCAGGGCCCTGAGTGTGCTTTCTCATTCACCCTGAGCCCGCTGTGCCAGGTGGAATCGCGTTGCCAGAGTCAGCAAGTAAAGCAGAGGCTGCCTGGTGACCCCGCACCTGAGCACCAAGGCCCCTGCGGTGTCGGACAGGCTTGCACAGGAGGCGCCCAAATGCCAGGCTCACGCCACGGGCGGCCGAGCTGGGACTTGCACGGACCCTGCGCCCTGGAGGGTGCAGGACAGAGCAGGCGGCGCAGGCCCAGCACCAGCCTCACGGCACCGCTGCTCTCGTCCAGATCCGAGATCCCGCCAGCAGGCGCTACGAGGTGCCCTTGGAGACCCCGCGTGTCCGTGGCCGGGCGCCGTCAACGCTCTACAGCGTGGAGTTCTCCGAGGACCCCTTCGGGGTGGTCGTGCAGCGGCAGCTGGATGGCCGGGTGCTGTGAGTGCCCGGACCCCGGGGGGAGGGTCAGGGAGTTGGGGGCATGGCTCCTGACCCTGTCCCTGCCCACCTCCCCCTCGGGCCTCCTCGCGGGGCTCAGGACCACAACTCCCGGGTCAGGAAGGGTTTCGGGCAGCCCCCACCCAGCGCCTGCCTGCGCCGCGGCCCGTGGGGAGCCTGTTCCTGGAGCCTGCCCGGGCGGCGTGGGCACAGCTGGGCAGCCTCCCTTCCCCGCGTGCTCCGGGCACTCCACGCTGTCGGGACCCCAGGGCCTGGGAGTCTCGGGAGGGTCTGTGGCGGGAGCTGGCCTCCGAGGTGGCGTGGCCGCGTGTCTCCGCAGGCTGGACACGGCCGTGGCGCCCCTGTTCTTTGCCGACCAGTTCCTGCAGCTGTCCACCTCGCTGCCGTCCCAGCACGTCACCGGCCTCGCCGAGCACCTCGGGCCCCTCCTGCTCAACACCAGCTGGACCAAGGTCACCCTCTGGAACCGTGACGTCGCACCCACGGTAAAGGGGTGGCCGGGGCGGGACCGGGACTCGGGGGGCCTCCGGGGCGAGGGAGCCGAGCGCTGTGTCCTCTGCGTCCCAGCCCGACGTGAACCTGTACGGGTCCCACCCTTTCTACCTGGCGCTGGAGGACGGCGGGCTGGCCCACGGGGTCTTCCTGCTGAACAGCAACGCCATGGGTGAGCGAGCGGCCACGCCCCCCCCTCCAGGTGTGGGTGCCCAGGCCGGGGCCTTCCCTGGGCGCAGCTGTGTAGATGGATGTGGGGGCAAGGACCTGCCCGACAGGCTGGGGGGTGGGAGAGGGGCAGTGGACGGGGTCGGGCCGCCCTTGCTCCTCTAATGAGTCCAGTGTGTGGCCTCTCCAGCTCTGACCTCGGGTGGGAGCCGGGTGGGCAGGGGCAGAGGCCAGAAACGGGAATCCTGAGTTGCCCCCCAGCATCTCCCCGTCCTGCTCCGGGGTCCTCAGCAGGTCCTCTGAGTCCCTTCCCCTAAGCGGGCAGTGCCCAGGCTCCTGTGGGAGGACCCCTTCTCCAGAGGTAGTTTGTCCCATCCATCCATGCGGTGCCCAGGGCCCCGGGGGCAGGCGGGCATTTGTGCCTGAGCCCCAGGGCTGCTCCCCCAGACGTGGTCCTGCAGCCCAGCCCAGCCCTCAGCTGGAGGTCGACAGGCGGGATCCTGGATGTGTATGTCTTCCTGGGCCCGGAGCCCAAGAGTGTGGTGCAGCAGTACCTGGAGGTCATAGGTGGGCCTGCTCCCGCTCCCCCTCCCCCTCCTGCTCCCACTTGCTCCCCTCAGCCTCCCCGTCCCCCCCCCCCCCCGCTCTCCTCCCCAGCCCACTCTCATGGCCCCTCTGGTGCTCACCCAGCCCCTTTGTCTGTGGCACAGGCCGCCCCTTCATGCCGCCATACTGGGCCCTGGGCTTCCATCTCTGCCGCTGGGGCTACCCGTCCACCGCCGTGACCCGCCAGGTGGTGGAGAACATGACCCGGGCCCACTTCCCCCTGGTGAGGGCTGGGAGGGTCCTGGGGCGGCGGGTGGGGCGGGGAGGGTCCTTGGGGCACAGGGGGGCCGGGAGGCGCTGGCCCAGGACAGTGCCCAGGCCCCCAGCCGCTGCTGCCCGGCTGCAGGACGTCCAGTGGAACGACCTGGACTACATGGACGCCCGGAGGGACTTCACGTTCAACAAGGACGGCTTCGGGGACTTCCCGGCCATGGTGCGCGAGCTGCACGAAGGCGGCCGGCGCTACGTGATGATCGTGGTGAGCCCCCCACCCCCAAGCTGAGCCTTTGGGGGGCAAGAGCCGCCCCGTGGCTGGAGCAGAGGGGGAAGGGGCAGCTGAGACCAAAGGCCCCACTGCGGACACCAGAGAGATCCGGAGACACACAGGGCTCGTGGGCAGCGCCTGTGAAGCCGGGGCCCTGGGGCAGGAAGCCTTGGCCAGGTGCCCGGTCGCCTGCTGGGCCCTGGGCTCCGCCGCGGAGGCCACGTGTGTGTCCACGTGTGCTCGGGCGTGGGCACCACGCGGCTTCGCCCTGCGACGGGGCCTAATGCCGCCTCCCCCCACTGGTGCCAAGACTCTCCTTTCCTTTCCCACCCACTTCCCCCGCCCCCAGGATCCCGCCATCAGCAGCTCCGGCCCCGCGGGGAGCTACCGGCCCTACGACGAGGGCCTGCGGAGGGGGGTGTTCATCACCAACGGGACCGGGCAGCCCCTGATCGGGAAGGTAGGGCGGGGCGGGGGCGAGGGGTGAGAAAGCGGGGGTCCCGGCAGTGGAACCAGGAAGGTGCTGGGGAAGAGGGCGCTGCCCAGGGGACGGAGCGGGTGGGGTGGCCCCTGACCAGGAGGACACCTCAAGTCCTTCCCTCAGGAACCCTGGCTTCGCCCCTCGCCTCTCCTGCAGGTGTGGCCAGGGCCCACCGCCTTCCCTGACTTCACCAACCCCGCAGCCCTGGACTGGTGGCAGGACATGGTGGCTGAGTTCCATGCCCAGGTGCCCTTCGACGGCATGTGGATCGTGAGTGTGCCCCCCGCCCCCGGGTGCCCCTGAGCCTTGGGGACCGGCCCCGCTCTCCACCCTGGGCGGACGCCCACCTCCGGGGCCTCTTGCAGGACATGAACGAGCCGTCCAACTTCGTGAAGGGCTCCGTGGACGGCTGCCCCGACAACGAGCTGGAGAACCCGCCCTACGTGCCCGGTGAGCTCCCACCGTGCCCTGGCCCCGGGCGGGGGGCTTGGGGCTCAGGTCAGGTCTCTGGCTTGGGAGACTCAAAGCTGTTGCTTCTGAGGAGTCGGTGGGTGTGGCCTGCCAGGATAGGGAGACCCAGGAGTGAGGTTCAGGTGTGGGAGGCCCCTGCCACGCAGCTGAGGCAAGACCCGGGAGGGCAGGCGCGGCGGGCTCAGGAGCGCGGCAGAGACGGCCTGGAAATGGGTCAGGGCTGGAGCCGCGAGTCTGGGCTCTGCCTGGGCAGCCTGTGGCGCCCGCCTCGTTCCTGTCCTTGGAAAAGCGGAGACCGTATCCCCAAGTTCCCCGGGTGGGGTGCGCTAGCCTGCCAGGCAGAGGCCCCGCTGAGAAAGCGCCCCTCTCCCCCAGGGGTGGTGGGCGGGTCCCTCCGGGCAGCCACCATCTGTGCCTCCAGCCGCCAGTTTCTCTCCACGCACTACAACCTGCACAACCTGTACGGCCTGACCGAGGCCCGGGCCTCCCACAGGTGAGGGCCGGTGAGGGGGGCCGGGGTGAGGGAGGGATCCCAGGCCACCCAAGGGGCCCAGCACCGTTCCCCAGGTGCTGCCCAGTGCTTCCAGGACGGTGCGGGCTGGCCAGGCCCCTGGCTCTGGTGGGCCTGGCGGGACACGGGCCTCCCTGTGACACGGGCATCTGCCAGGGGAGGCAGGTGGCTCGGGCAGAGCTGACTGCCCAGCACGTTGGTGTGCCCCCCTTGTGCCTCCCCACTCGGTGCCACTGCACGGCCGGCACCATGGGGAGCCTGACCCCTCCGCACAGCTCTGTCCCCTGCTCCGCCCAGGGCCCTGGTGGAAGTCCGGGGGACACGGCCCTTCGTCCTCTCCCGCTCCACCTTTGCCGGCCACGGCCAATACGCCGGCCACTGGACTGGGGACGTGTGGAGCAACTGGGAGCAGCTTTCCTCGTCGGTGCCGGGTGAGAGTCCCGTCGGGGGTGGGCCCCTCGGGAGGAGCGGCCGGAGCTGGGCGCTGGGCCAGCGCAGCTCAGGGGCACTGGCTGCAATGGTGGGGGCACCACTGACTCACGCGGGGCGCAGGGCCCAATGAGGACCTGCTCGCCTGAGCGGGTCCCCTCACCTGCGCGGGCGGCTCCCCTGCGGCCCTCCTCTTCCCGGAGCTGGTGGCCTGCGTCACTCGGGCCCGTGTCAGCTCGTGGCCTTCCCCGTGTGTCCGTCTGCTGGGGCCCAGCCCTGTGGGCCCAGGGCCTGGTGCCTCGCTTTAACTTGACCGCATCTGCCAAGACCCTGTTTCCGAGTAAGGTCCTGTTCACAGGACTGGGGTTTGGACTGGAATGTTACCTTTCGGGGGGACACCATTCAACCCTAACGGGCTAGTCTGCTGTGCCGACCCCCACCCAGGTGTTAGGGGGCAGCCTGTAGGCAGGTAGATTGACCTGCTGACCCCGATGAGGCAGGACTGAGCAAGGGGTGCGGTCTGAGGCCCTGACTCCCCCTGCAGGAACCCTGCTCTTCAACCTGCTGGGGGTGCCCCTGGTGGGGGCTGACGTCTGCGGCTTCCTGGGCAACACCTCGGAGGAGCTGTGCGTGCGCTGGACACAGCTGGGGGCCTTCTACCCCTTCATGCGGAACCACAACGACCTGCACAGCCTGGTAGGCGGGCGGCTGCGTCCCGGGCCCGGCCCTGATGGGCAGCAAGCAGGCGGGTAACCGGGCCCTCGCCCTCTGCCCGCCGCAGCCGCAGGAGCCGTACAGGTTCAGTGAGACGGCGCAGCAGGCCATGCGGAAGGCTCTGGGCCTGCGCTACGCGCTGCTGCCCCACCTCTACACGCTGTTCCACGGCGCCCACGCGCGCGGCGACACCGTGGCCCGGCCCCTCTTCCTGGAGTGAGTGCCCCGGGGCCGGGAGGAGGCAGCTCGTCCTGCCACAGGGAGTCCCCGGAACCCAGCCAGAGCAGGTCTGCAGCTGAGTGAGCTGAGGCCCCCCCACCCAGGGTCCCTCCTGCACCCCAGTTCCCGCCCCTTAGACGCCAGCTCAGGGCTGGGGGCAGTCGAAGTCCAGAGAAAGCCGGCATGAAGGCCCTGAGCAGGCACCAGGCCACCAGCGGGAACGCGAGTTGGGAGACGCATGACTACGGCCGCCCGGGGCCCAGGACCGGAAAGGACGTGGTCACAGGGCAGGTGCCGTGCGTAGATGGTGCCTCACGTCCACAGCCTAAGGCTCCTCACGTGGCAAGGGCGTCAGCTGGCGACTGGAAGATGCAGGTTCCGTTCCCCTCACCACACGCACCAAGGTCAGGGGGTCACTAGTTAGAGTAGATGACCTGCAGGTGGGAGGGCTCCCACAGCGAGAGGCCTGGCAGGTCAGACCAGCACTAAGACCAGACAGACGGTGGGTGGGCCCCGTGGACAGGGCACCCTGCGCAGGACACGAGGCGGCGCCCGACGGGGGAGGGTCCGTCCCGCTCCTGTGTTGACCGGTGGGTCGGAGCGCGGCCCTGCCGTCCAGCCAAGTGCGGGCTCCGGCTGCTTCTGAGCCTCTCTGCGGGGCTCGCGGCACTATCCTCGGCTCTAGGCTCCCGGCCCTCTGCGCGCAGGTTCCCCGAGGACCCCCACACCTGGCCGGTGGACCGCCAGCTCCTGTGGGGAGAGGCCTTGCTCATCACGCCGGTGCTGGAGGCTGGGCAGGTGGAAGTGACCGGCTACTTCCCTGCCGGCACGTGGTACGACCTGCAGACGGTGAGTCCCGCCCTCCCTCCTGTCCTGTGTGCAGGGACCGTGTCTGCCCCCGAGGTCCTCGGGCCTCACCTGTGCACTCCCAGGCGTCATCCTGTGCAGTCCTCGCAGGAACCCATTTTCCGGATGTGCAAGCTGAGCCTGAGCTGAAACTTGCCTGGGTGCTAAGGCCCTCCCTGCTGCAGGGGGAGCCAGGACCCCACTTCCTTTGCTCCCAACATCCTGCCCCTCCTGGTGCCCTCTGCCCTGCCTCACCCAGGCCCAGGACTCGGGCCTCTCCGGCCCTCTTCCCACCAAGTGGCCGGGCCTCTGCCCTGAGGTCACACCAGCTTGTCTCTGCCAGGCCCCCTGGGCCTCCCCGTGGAGTCCTTGGCTCCTGACCACAGCACGGGGCTCTGGCACTGCCCAGGATGGTGATGAGCCATCCCCATCCAGGTGCCAATAGAGGCCCTTGGCAGCCTCCCACCTCCGGCACCCCTCAAGCCTGCCATCCACAGCGAGGGCCAGTGGGTGACGCTGACAGCCCCTCTGGACACCATCAACGTCCACCTCCGGGCTGGACACATCATCCCCCTGCAGGTACCTGGGCCAGACACCGTGGCGTTTGTTCAGGGCCACGTGGCTTCTGTGCCGCTGGGGTCCAGCCGGGCCCCGGCAGCCATGGTCCGGAGGCTGGAGGGGAAGCGGGTCCGGGTGGGAGGCTCGGCATCAGCTCACCAACGTGTGGCCGGGCTGCGGAGGGGCGGGGCCTGCAAACACCTGTCCTCGGGGCTCGCCTCGGACAGGCTGGCCTCCATGGGGGTCGGGCCACTCGATGGGAGGCCGTCCTGCAGACCCTGGCTCCCGGGCCTGGGGCTGTCCCCACGCGGTGTCCTTCCCGCTTGGGTTGAAGGCTCTGCCAGGAGACATGTGCCACCCGGTCTGCAGGGCCCTGGCCTCACGACCACGGAGTCCCGCAAGCAGCCCATGGCGCTGGCCGTGGCCCTCACCTCCAGCAGGGAGGCCCGAGGGGAGCTCTTCTGGGATGACGGGGAGAGCCTGGGGGTGCTGGAGCGCGGGGCCTACACACAGCTTGTCTTCCTGGCCAGGAATGTGAGTCCTGCCCCTGCTGAGCGGGGGTGGAGCGTGGGGCCAGCCCTGGGGTGAGGGGAGCCGGGGCTGGGTCCCGGGGCTGGGTCACCTGTCCCCGTGAGGGTCACCCTGAGTGCGGGCTGTCAGCCCGCAGAGGAGAGGGCCCGAGTCCTGACACTGCCAGCTCGCCCAGGGCCTGCGCCGCTGGGCCAGGCTGGGCAGAGGCCCCCCACCCTCCCCAGGGCTCTGCAGAGGCCTGTCCTGGGTGCTCCCGCTGCCATCACTCACTCGCGTTCTCTCTGTCCTGCCGGCCCAGAACACCCTCGTGAACGACCTGGTGCACATGAGCAGTGAGGGGGCCGCCCTGCAGCTGAGAAGGGTGACCGTCCTGGGTGTGGCCTCCGCCCCCAAGCAGGTCCTTGCCAATGGGGTTCCTGTTTCCAACTTCACCTACAGCCCCGACACCCAGGCAAGAGCCCAAGATGGTGAGGGTGGTGGGTGGCTGGGCCCCTGCGGGGACAGTGTCCTCCAAGCTGGCCTCAAGGGACATGCTGTCTAGAAGCCATGGACTCTTGGGCCTCACAAGGGGCGGGGAGGAACTGGATCCTGGGGGCGGGGGGGGATCGGCCCGGCACCTTATCTTCCTTCTGACGGTGTCTGAGCTGACGGCCGTGTTAAAGAGCTTGATTCAGGCGGCCGGAGCTGAGAGCACCGTCCCCGCCAGCCGGGTCAGCCGCCCGCCCGCCCTGCGTCCACTCCTGCCTGCTGGGCGCTGGGCTCTGCCCTCTGCCTCCATGGTTTGGCGGCCAATGGTTCTTTCTCGTTCCCAGACCCTGGACATCCCTGTCTCGCTGACGATGGGACAGCAGTTTCTCATCGGCTGGTCTTGATTGGGGCCAAGTGTGCGTTGGTCCTCGAGTTACCAGCGGCCCTGGCGTTCACCCATGTCGCCTAGCGCTGACCTCCCTCCAA
>PVJC01038315.1:0-16807 GCA_004026665.1 Murina feae | reverse complement strand
TCGGAGCTGAGCTGAAGGGCACAGCTTCACTTTCGCTCCTGCCGCAATGGAAAGGGCTGTTTACTCAGGCCCGGGAGTGGCGGCCGCCATGTTGGCTGGGCTAATTTGCATACAGCCGCTCTGATTGGCTGGTGGGCGTGGCTTACCCTGTCTCGGAGAAACGGTTAATTTTAATATTTCGCTTTTATTAGTTTAGATTCCTTTTTTACTTATTTACTTAAATGTGAGCAGGCCAAACATGGGGAGTATAAGATATAAGATTACCTGGTATATCATGAATAGATCTCAAAGTTCATAGTTCACCAGAATTTAATAGATCAGAAACCCTCTGCTTTTCTAACAATATGGGAAATGAAACAGTCATATCATGAAATACTATTCACAACAGAGGCATTGTATTTGACATTTATAGGAAATTACTGTAGAGAAATAATACTAAGTACAGAATTCTCAAAGGCAATGGATCCTTTTATTGTAACTTTACACTCACAGATGAACTGACAAAAACAAAACTGTGTTGTATTTACCTGGGTTGAACACCGAGGGGTCCAGTAGAATAACATTTAACATTGAAGCCCGAAGGAAAACTACCTAAGACAGCCTAGCCCTTCTTGGCAGGTCGGTTAGTCTTTATTCTTGCTATATTTTGCCTAGGGGGACATACATATATATTCCAACAATATATAAGTGAAACATCTAACAAGCCTAATTTTCTTTATGATTTAATAGGGTTCAACTTAATAGGATTCGATAAATGGAAACTGAGCAGTCAGAATAATGAAAAGAGAACACAATATATCTCATTCTGTTTGTGTCCTTTCTATGTTCTTTTGTCCTTTGATTGCACTGGTGGATAATATTATTTTGTTCCCAAGGAAATATGTCCCTTTGATTAGGTTGTAGATATTCTCTCATTTGTCACTGTTCTATCAAGCTATGCCATGTAACAGCAGGAACTCTTGATTATTTAATTGCTTGTAAGAACTCATTAAATTCGACTATCAATCATGGGACATATGGCAAGCATCACCCAATGGCGTGAGATGTTGTAGCAATAATCTGTCACTAGGGCAAACCCTTTTTCAGTAATACAGACTTCAGTGTAGTTGTCTGATCATGATTATTTTTAATTAATATTGATTTACAGCTCACGTTCATCTAGTAGCCTTAATCCACACTTTGAAGTTAATAATATAAGCATTTATAATTTTATTAGAAACATACTCAATGAATCTTTTCTGCTGTGTACCTGATTTTCTTCTGTGATAATTGAATTTATTCTCTTGCTAACAGTACATAATAAATTTTAAAATCTATTTTTCCGTTGATAGAATTTAAATAATACTTCTTAATAAATAGAGTTTTACAAAGTCAATATCAAAACTTGGTTATAATCACTTGTGGGGAAACAGCATCAGTAGAGATTATTTCTGAAATGCTCCTTTTCAAATTAGAGAAAATCAAAACGGCTAGGAGTAAAATGATCAAGTTTAACACTAGCATATCTTTTGATGAGTGAACCTAACTTTTAAAAAATGTGTATTTACAGTGGAAGTTCAGAAGCATCTAGCCTCCGTTGCAATCAAGATGAGGATGTACAGTTGCCTATAGGAATTCAATGCAAAACTAAATGTGAAATGTAGTTCTATCTCATTAGCTCATTTATTAGAAAACAAGGCATCTAGTAGGACTGGACTAGGCGTCTCTAAGAAAATTAGCACCACAAGGGTAAAAATTCAGTCACGCTATTTCATCTATCATGTTTAGAATGAACAGTTAGTAGGTGTTCAATAAATACTTGTAGCATGAGTGAATGAGTGAGTGGATAAATGATATCATGCCAGTATATTTTACCTCAGTATTTCCTTTGGAGAAGAATGTTCATTTTGTTTTTAAAAACATCTACTCAGTACTAAGACTATTAATTATTTTGCTCTATATTATGTTAACTCTTCCTGTATAATAAAAGGCTAATATGCAAATTGATCAAACAGCAGAATGATTGGTTGCTATGACATGCACTGACCACCAGGGGGAAGACGCTCAATGCTGGAGCTGCCCCCTGGTGATCAGTGTGTATCCCACAAGGGAAGTGCCAGTCAGCCAGAAGCTGGGCTGAAGGTGAGCACAGTGGTGTGGTGGTAACCTCTGTCGCCTCCGCGGCCGTGCTATGTGTCCGACATCTCCTGAGGGCTCCTGAACTGAGAGAGTGCACAGGCCAACTGAGGCCACCCCCCTTCCCCCACTGAGTGCATGAATTTCATGCACCAAGCCTCTAGTTATTAAACAAAATATGTTTCTTTTGATTTTAGAGAGAGGCAGGGAGAGGGAGAGAGAGATAGAAACATGGATGAGAGAGAAACATCGATCAGCTGCCTCCTGCATGCCCCATGCTGGGGATCAAAACTGCAACTGGGACATGTACCCAGATTGGGAACTGAACTGCTACTTTCTGGTTCATGGGATGATGCTCAACCAACTGAGTCATACCATCTGGTCTACAAAATCTTATCTTCTTATAAGCAATGTCTCATTTAGTTGCATAGCAAGTTAATATTGATAGGATGATAATATGTGCTAGGCACTGTGGTGCTTTACCTATGCTATCTCATGTGATTATTACCATAAGAAAATATGGAGTAGGTACAATTATTAATCCCTTTTTACAGGAAAAGAAACCATGGTTTAATTAGAGTAGCAACTTCCTTAAACATATACAACCAGTAAGTGACAGAGTCTAGATTGGAATCCAAATCTGCCAGACTGTTAAGTTTTCAATGAATTTTAAAAGTTAGTAAACAAGGGACCCTCGTATTGCTCTCCTCTTCTTCCACACATTGCTAATCGGTTACTGCCCATGCCCTCAGGATCCTTCCCCCCATAGACCTCCACGTAGGCACTGCCCCTTCGGTGTGGGAGTGAAATCATTTCATCATTCATGAGTTGTTCTAAACTCTCCTAACCTCTAACAATGCAGGCACATCTACATTAATAAGTCAGAGCTTCATAGAAACAAAGCAATTATAATTGAGTGTGAGAAGCAACGATAGTGAATCAGGATTCTGTGCACAAGTATGAATGCTTGGATTTCTTTCACATTTTCTGTAACGTCTGAGATCCTGAATACATACAACAGGTAAAATCCATTTCTCAACTCACACCAGCTAAGGGGTGAGCTTACGGAAAAGTGTTCAACCCTGAAAGGTCACTCAATCTTAACTTTTGTTTGTAAGATGTGAGTAAAATGTCTGAAGAGCTTGTTTCCTTCCCTTTCTCTAATTGCTGGTAAGGGCACTAGGGTTCCCCTTCCTGGGGGTGCTAATTGAGTTATGTTGTGTTTTTCCTTCCTATTAATCCACCTGTGACCTTATCAATTGCATTAGGATATTTAATATCATATATCTACCAGTCTTGACCTGCCATTGATAAGGGTTCCTCCGTTTGTGCTCCCATAGCACTTTGGTTGTCATAACAACATCACTTATACTTGCATTTACAATTTATACCTTATGTACCTGACATCTCTAGCAGAGTCTGAACTCCCTGAGGTTAAATTTTCTTCTTCTAAACTTATGCCATATAAATTTCATCTTGTAAATTTTAATGTTCCTTAATTGAATGAATGGATTAGAGACACAACCTGGTGTACACCTATATTCTAAGACATTCTGCATTCCACTTTTTATTTCATTCTCTCATTGCCAGTTTACATGTTTCATCTTCCTCCCTCATCTTTAGACTGCCCATGGCACATATATTAAATAACCAACAGTAAATGTTTATTAAATGTAATAAAACTTATTTCCTTAACATTGAACCAAATATTAAATCTGTCAAACTTTTGTTACTTAAGTTGCTCGTGCATGTTCATTGTTCACAATTCCCAGATACACCTTTTTATTGACAGTTTCAAAGTATTATGTGTATTAAATTAAGAACATTTGAATTGTTATGGTAAATTATATGCTTGCCAGAACTAAGTAGTAGACCCTAATAAATCTGTATGGATTTTCTCTACTTGAAACAAATTTACAGTTTACAGAATCAAGAAACCAACGCTGCCATGTGGAACCAGTGAAAATGACAGAAAGAATAGGAGGTCCTGTATTTGTAGCACAAGCATTCCGTGATGCACTTGTCTTTGTCTGATTAATTTAGACATTTTCACTAATAGATTCAAAGATAATTGCCAGATAAACAGCTGTGCTATCCCTATAACAGGAGAGGAAATGAGTAAGGGATATTAAATAAGGAAAAATGTCACTCAGGTGCATTAATCTGGAAAAGGAAGATCATTGTAAGACATTCTGTCTTCCTTGGTATTTGGATATGAAAATTGGAGTATTAACATATAAAAACATGATAGGGCATCATGAAAAGGAATAATATATTTATGAGACAAGAGATTATTATAATGAAATTATTTATGGGTGAAAGAGTCTTGCCATTTCATTATTTAGTGTTTATTAAAACTTAAGTTCTACATAAGATAAAATGTTTAAGATCATTTTTCTATAAGTATATAAATGCTGAGTCAAAATAACATGTTTCAGAGAATATTAGTAATATAAAAAAACTCATTAAGTGTTCTTTTGTTTATTTTAACTCATGTCTTTATTTTCAGATAAGAATATGTGTGACTGTCCAAGTGTAAAATATTGAAACCATTAATGACTTCAAAATAATTTATTTTCTAATGTAATTGTTTTTCTTTTTAAATCAAACTTCTAGAAAACACATATCCTATTTGTAAAATTGGATAAGGCAATTAGTCAGTATCATTAAATTTACTAAATTTGATTTGATGCCAAATGTAAATACACAATTGTATTCAGTAGTTATCTTAATAGGTTAAGTAATATATTAGATGCTTTTGTAACATTTGTATAAAACTGCTTTCCTGTTTTACTTGCTTGCTTTATTTTTCATGAGTATAGTGAGCCCCTGTACTTAAATTTTTTTTTCACATGTAAACTATTAACTCAGGCCGTTATAGACTTAGTATATTGATAGGAACTGCATTATACTAATTTTATGACTTTCAGATAGGTTAGTGCCAGTGAGGTCAGCTCAAGAGTAATGAATACCATTTGAAAATACCAAGATGCCAGATTATTTTCAAACTGATACCACTGTGGAAAAATACCAAAGACTCTGTGAGAGTATCCACAAATCCCAGAAACTGTTCCAAGAATTAAGAACAAAACTCGGCTGTGCAAGTGTTCAGAAAACCCATTAAAACCCATTTAAAAGACCCAAACTGCAGGCAGAAGATAAAAAAAGATTGATCAGCTGAATCCATGACAACAATAGATTGTCCATTTATTAATTAAAAGTGCATTTTATATATTGTAATGTGATAAATAGTTTGGCTGTATAGGTTAATTCCCTCAGATCTGTACAGAGGGCTCTTAGCATTGATAAATTATGCACTATGACATTTACCATTTCTGATAGACAGTCTAAAGCAGTGCTGTACCTGCAGCTTTGCTTCTGGTATTTACACAGCTATTTAGTCTGGCTGTAGTTAACTGTGAAGTATTCCTAATTCAACTGGGACTATATTTTGAATAGGCATGTGCTTTTGTGGTTGTGCCATTATACTTCTAGAACTTAAGTCCCTTGGAGCATAACTATCTTGACCTGTAAAACACAGAGTCTTTCTACCATGTATAAACATTATTGGGTATCATGGGCATAATGAACTTAAATATTCCAACATGTGGATATATGATATGTCTAATATGGGAGCATATTCTGTAATTATTATAGCAACATACGATGTCATGAACTTATTTTTATAAATTACCATAAGGATATTATAATTTTTCCACTTAGTTCTAGATTTTTAAAAAAATCAACCTTTTTATTAACTTTAAAAATTTTCTTAGCTAGGAAAGGTTTTCAAAACCTATAAATATCAATTTTAAGTACCTTACTTTATAACTTTGCATGCAGAAATGGCTCACTGGGGATAAGTGGAACATATAGTAAAGTAGAATTAATAAATAGCAATAAACCTTAACAAAACAGCTATCAGGCTAAGGTTGAGAATCATATCACATATATGTAAAATATTTTTCAATGTATAAAATACAATACTGTCATTTTGCCAACTATTGTATAACACATAAAAGAGAAAAAGCCTATGCCTTCATGGAATTTATTGGAAGAGTAAGACTTCAGGAGTTTAAATGGTTTGCCTATAATAAGTTTAGGTTATTTACTATAATTTTAAAACAACTACCAAAAAAAAAAACAACCTATAACCAATAAACAAGTGTAGGAGGAAAAAGATGAAATCCAAACAACTCCGAAAAAGAGGAAAGCAAAACAAATAACAGAGGAAACAAGTAGAAAACAACGAGCAAAATAATAGACTTAATGCTAACAATGTCAAAAATCACATTAAATCTAAATGGTCTAAATTTTCACATTGAATGAAAAAGCAGTGCCTAACTATGCACTACATAAAAAGAAAAAATATGTGTATAAAAAACAAAAAGGCTATTAGTAAAAATAACATGGTGGAAATATAAATACCAAGCTAACACTAATATAAAGAAACCTAAGGTGACAATAATAGTGTCTGAGAAAGTAAATTTCAGAGACAATATTATTGCCAGGATCAAAGGGTCATTTTATATCAATAAAGGGTTCAATTAATCAAAGGGGAAAAAAAACCTAAGTGCTAATGCATCTAACAAAAGTGCTTCAAAATCAAACAAAAACTGATCTAACTATATTAGTAACAGAAAACTCATAATTATATTTTGAGAATATATTTTACAAATGATAGAAGTAGACAAAAAAAAAAAAAAAGAAAAGAAAATCAGTGAGAATATCTGGTCTCTATTCTTACCAAGATAAACTGTATTCTAAGCCATGGTCTCATATGACAAAAAAATCAAGTTATACAGAGTAGGTTTTTTAGTCACAATGAAATCAAATTAGAAATGAAAATGAGAACATATAGATTACTAGAGGCCTGGTGCATGAAATTCGTGCACTTGGGGGGGGGGGACGTCCCTAAGCCCCGCCTATGCCCTCTCACAGTCTGGGAGGCCTTGGGGGATGTCCAATTGATGACTTAGGCCCGTGGGAGTGGGCCTAAACTGGCAGTTGGACATCCTTAGTGCTGCTATGGAGGCTGGAGAGGCTCCTGCCACTGCCACTGCTCTTGCCAGCTGTGAGCCTGGCTTCTGGCTGAGCGGTGCTAACTCTTTGGGAGCACACTCACCACCAGGGGGCAGCTCCTGCATTGAGAGTCTGCCCCTGGTAGTCAATGCACGTCACATCATAGCGACCAGTTGACCAGTCAATTTGCATATTAGCCTTTTATTATACAGGACTAGGGGCCCAGTGCATGAAATTTGTGCAAGGGGGGGGGGTCCTCAGCCCAGCCTGCCCCTTCTCACATAGTGGAAGCCCTCAAGGGGTGTCCTACTGACGGCTTAGGCTCGCTCCCAGCTCCCCTTGGGGAGCAGGCCTAAGCCACAGTCTGGCCTCCCTTTGTGGGAGATGACCAGGCTAATCAGGGGAAGCAATCAGCCCCATCACCCCACTGCTGCAGCCACTGCCAGTCACCACAGCCACCAAGGTGTTTTCATCAACACGGACTCCAGTCCCTTCACCATGAAGAAATGACAACTTTCTTTAGGCATTTTCAAGATGTGTCTTTCATAGGATATGACATTGCTTTCTTTCCTTTTTTTTGTTTTATCTTCCCCTGAGAATATGTTTCCATTGATTTTTAGAGAATGTGGAAGAGAAGGGAGAAACAGAGAGAAACATCAAAGTGAGAGGAACACTTTGATTGGTTGCCTCCTGCATATGCCCTGACTTGGGCCCTGGCCAGGGAGGACCCTGCAACCTAGGTACATGCCCTTGGTCACAACTGAACCCAGACCCTGCAGTCAGTAGGCTGAGGCATTATGCACTGAGTCAAACCAGCTAGGGTAGGATATGACATTTCTTAGCCCTCCAGCAGCGGACCTTCATTTTTTTTCTCCAGGAGTGTGGTGGAAAAACCCTAGATCGCCTTTAGGGATTCTTATTACCCAAGTTACTAAGAATATTACCAGTGGCATACAGGGAGCTTAGCCAATGAGAAGTCAGAAAAGGTGTTTTCTCTGTAGTTCACTCCAATCACCGGCTCCGCCCCTGCCCCTCCAATCCCAGCTCCACCCTTGCCCAGGCCTATAATCTCTGGCCTAGGATGCAGGCCTGGGCTGATGACCCCCAAACCCCTGAGATTGCCAGCTTCAAAGAGCTCAGGCCTCTGTGATCACCAGCTCTGCCCTTGCCCCACTGGGAGCCTATGGCCAAGGCTGCAGGCCTGGGCAGGTGACCCCCAGACCCCTGCTTTGCCAGCTCCACCGGTGCCCAGACCCCTGTGATCGCAGGCTCTGCCTCTGCCTCTTCGATCGCTGGATTTGCAGAGTCCAGACCTCTGCGATCTCCCACCTAGGCCTTATGCCTGGGTAGGGCACCCTCATACCCCTCAGATCACTGGCTCTGCCCCTGACCCTTCGATCACCAGCTTCATCCTTGCCCATGCCTGAGGCCTCTGGTGAAGGCTTCTGGCCTGGGCAGGACACCCCCATCCCCCTCTGATTGCTTCTCCTGCCCCTCAGGCCTCCCACCTCCCCTGCCATCTGCCTGGCTAACAGGCCTGACCACTTCAGGGGCGGGGCTGAGCCAGAATGGGCGTCACCATCTTGTGGCTATGGGGGTGGCCATCTTTGTGACTGAGTGATGCCTAATTTGCATATTACTCTTTTATTAGCTAGGATGTGGTTATGGGCGCTGCCATCTTGTGGCCATGGAGGAAGCCATCTTTGTCACGGAGTGATGCCTAATTTGCATATGACTCTTTTATTAGTAAGTCCCAAATATTGGAAACTAAATATACTTTTAAATATCCTCTAAGTTAAAGAGGAAAATAAAAAAATAAAATTAGAAAGCATTTTTAAATAAATGACAATGAAATCACAACACATCAAAAAGCAACACTTACAGGAACATTTAAAGCACTTAATGCCAATATTTGAAAAAAAAAGGAAGATCTCAAATTAATAACGCCAGCTTCCAACTTTAAAAACTAAAAAAAGAACAAGTTAAGTCCAAAGTAAATAGAGCAAAGAAAGTAATAATTAGTAGAGCAAACATTAATGAAATAGAATGTAGAAAAGGAATAGTAAAAATCAATCAAACTATTACATAGTTTATATTTATGATTAAAAACATTTCCAGAAAGACAACTCTAGGCCCAGATGGCTAAATTGACAAGTTCTAGCAAACATTTAAAAAAGAAATGTCACTAAATTTGTACAAAATCTAGAAAACTAGAAAGAATTATTTGCTAACTTATTTTATGAGGCTAGTGTTATCCTGACATGAAAACCTAATAGAGACATTACAAGAAAAGAAAACCACAGGCTAATACCTTTCTGAACATAGATGTCATAACTCTACACAAAATTTAAATAAGTCAAATTTAACATTATAGAAAATGGATTATGTATCCTGGCCAAGGGAGTTTTTTGCCAGGAATGCAAATTTGATTTAACATTAAAAAACTAATATGATTCACAATATCAATAAACAACACAACAGATCACTTCAATAAAATATTGTTCCAGGAGTTCAACCATTTGCCTTTTGAATGAGGATTTTTTTGTGTGTGTATACCCATTTATAATATCCAGAACATAACCTTTAAATAGACGCACAACTGTTTCTTGTCATATGTCATAAAATTTGTTCCTAAGATGATTTTTAAATGTTTCTCAAATATTTTTAGAATCTTAGGCTCTCCTTTAACATTCTAACAGGAAAATGATGAAGTGAAATTGTTACGTTGATAGAGGCTAAATAGCTAAGTGATGAGCAGAACTTAAAATAGTAGTACTTTATTATTGTACATTAAATTATATTTGCAAAAAGCTATAGGCATTAAAGAAGGAAAAGAGAAGAAAGGGGGAGGAAGTAGAGGAAGAGAGCAAGTAGAACGAGGAGGCAGAGGAAAACTAACAACTAACAGCGGGTGAAGGTGGCATCTCAGCTTGCACAAGAGAAAGAAGGTCTGAAAAATCTTTATTTTTGCTCATTGTTCTTTTTACAAATGCTCTCCTTTCTGATAAGCAGGTGCATTAATTCTATTTTATTTTCATATAAAAGCTCAATAGAAAATGACTATTGATGGCCAGGAAGGTTTGTCTGCTTATTTCCTGGTTCTCTTAAGATCTTTTTCATGTGTTATTGCTTGAAATGCCTTATGTTGGATAAATTTTTCCTTCCGTTTAGGTTTTATAAAGAAATTACCAGAAAAAATTGTCACATCTCTTGTTCTCTCCTTTAGTTTCAGTCTTTATATGTGAAAAACCCATTGTGCTGTATGGATTCTATTTTATTTTTAGATCAAAACTTAGGTGATAGACCCCTGAACTTCGCTAACCCATATGAAGTAAGTAGACTTGAGTCCCCAGTTCCTAATGTTTGTCTTTGATGTACTGGTTTAGAAAAGGTAAAATAAATTTGCTATGGAGGCAGATAATCTCAAGTAGAGTACTCATAAAAAGTGCTCTTTTAAAAAAAATGGAATGTTAAAAATTTTTCCATTTTTGAAATGGAAAGGCTATTTTTAAATGAAATAACAAAAAGAGAACAGAGCTGTTCAGCTGTGGAAATGAGTGTGGACATACATCTTCAGATATTCTTCTGGAAAGGCAATGTAAAGCTCCATATAGAGATGAGAACTATAATTAGCAAGATGCTAATGAAAATAACGGATTTCTCCTTAACACATTATAAAATTTATATTAAATTTAAAACATCTATGTGGAATTTTAGGCAAGAATACACAGATAACATAATAACTCTAGGTTTAAAAAGGGAATACATGTTGTTATTATCCAGAAGATAAAAAGGCAAGAAAAAAGGTACAATGTAGATACTTTGTTAGTGATGATTTTTCTCTTAGGGTTGCACTTTGCCGTAAATGTAATCTTCCAATGTAGTATGTTTCAATACCTACGTAGAAATTTAAATGCTAGAAGTAATTCATAAATCTGTATTTCCCCTTTTGAATAATTTCTTCAAAATTCGTTTCTGGCATATAGTTTATTCCTAAAATCCGGGTACAAAAATTCTCTCCATGGCAGATCCTACAGATTCTAAGGGCACTTGATATTAGCAGGCTCACTGCCATTAAGGCATGAGGGAGTGTGAGTCAAATAGAGCTGGATAGAGTTTTTTTTTTTTTTTTTTAAAGGAGTAAATTAGCCTGAAGAGTGAATATTAGGACAAAGACCCTGATAAAAAGGACACTGAGAGCTAGCATTTTTCATATGCATTGTGAGCAACTGAAATAAATATTAGAGTCTTATATGGCACATTTTTGGCATCATTTCTCTATATACTATCTCTAATGGGTACAGGGCATGGCCCTATTAGAATTCACAAAATGTTTTCATAGCAGTAGGATGAAACTTAAGTAGGTTTTGAGTGTGGGTGAGTAGGATGTTTTCACACAAGAAACAGAATGAAGAAGTTACTTACTGTGAACTCATCAAGGAGTTAAAAATAGAACAACATTTATCTTTAAATTCACACTTTATTTTTGTTCATTTCATGTTTCTCATTTGGTGTAATGTCACTTATGATGGCATTACTAGGTTTCATCATGATAATAGGCATCTGAAGGAAACCAGAGATGATTCTAATATCTGTAACTGTTTTAAATTATATTACTTTAATATAATTAGTTTTATTTACATCTGGTAATATGAGATAAATGAAGGTTTTTCACAGTATCGTGAACTAACATTACTTGATTAACAACAGTTTTTGATAGTTTGAATTGAGTAGTATTTAGAACTTAATATGTGAACAGTTCTTATTGCTTATTAGGTATCTTTTTTCCACTGTTTTATCAGGATCTTGACATTTAATATTCTAATGAAGAAACAGTAGCTTATTAATATCTTTAAGGAACTATTTTTCGAATTATACTATTGATTGAAAATTTAGCAAAGATATCTTGTTTTACACTCAGGTATGTAGTGATTTAAAAAATTAGTAATAACCAAATCTCAAACCTCAAATCTGTTACATAATGTGTTGAGGAAAAAATCTGAAGGAAAGGAAAAGGAAGGGACGCCAAGGAGTAAATGTTGTACTTTGGTGTGCCTCAAAGCCTCGGCAGGGCATGGAAGCAAGGTCCCTTTCCTGGCATCAATTTAATCTCACTGTCCTTGCTATCTTGCATATACACTTGTTAAAGAAATGTGATCCAGAATTTATTATAACAACCTACAATAGCTTAATATTGGCAGCAAATCATTAGTGTTACAAATATGACTCTGGAGATTATAAGTAGGAACCCTCAACATAGTAGAAATATATCCAGATATATTAACAGAATAAGTACTTGAAGTTTTGATAGTCAGTTGTCTGACTTAAAACTGAAACATGTAATTGAATATTCTCTGTATCAGTGTTGGATGATGCTAAATTCTATAAAAGTACATCATGTTGTTGTAAAGAAGCTTAAAACAGGTTTAAAAAGTCCTATGGAATTCAGTAAATGAATGCTTGAAAGTGAAAAATTTAGCATTAGAATTTGATTTGAAACTTCATATTTTTTATTAATAAAATTATTTAAGACATTTCTATTAGTTCTGATCAATGAAAATAAATTCCTATTTATTGCCAAATTATAAAAAGACTATTTTCACTCTGTGTGTTCCCATCTATCTCATCATATAGGATGTCCATCAGGTATGGAATTGGATTTTACCCCACTCATGAGAGACTAAGTTAGTCTGTAACTATTTCATGTACACTGGCAGAAGACAAGAGATTTCTGGGTAAGATACACAAAATTTTATCACTCATGGCACAGAAGTCAGCATGAACACCAGCATGTCTGCATTTATTTCTCTTACCCTCAAGTCCTAAATGTGTGACATAACATAGCACAAAAGTAGGCTATACACACATTTGATTTTTGTCACAGCTCAGGGTGCCTGAGCTTGGGGAATCTATCCTTTTTTTATTATGCAGTAAACAAGCCTACTCCTGGTTGGCTGATGGGGGCGAGGGGTGAGGGCAGGAGGGAGTAACATATTTCCTAAGGAAAACATATTTCCTAAGTTGCATGGAAAACCTTAAGAGACCTAGAGTAAAGAACAGTCACCCAATTTCCGTCAGTTCACATGAGCCAGCTATGTCCATTTCATCTCAAACCCACATTAAATGAGGTCACCTCAGTAGCTGGAAATCTGCCTTGGTGAGAGTATTTACATCTGGAAAACCAGCAAATATTAAATTTGTTACACATGTATCATTTTGAACAGTAGTGTAAGTGAACATATACTGTACATAACAGGTAACTATTCTAATAAATTTTAAAAATATGTGTCGCATGTGAGAGACAGTGAGATGCGCATGAGAGAGAGAGAGAGAGAGAGAGAGAGAGGTGACAAAATGAATTTACAAAGGGAGGTTCCTGTTGAAGAAAAGCTTAGCCGTTGACACAAAACCTGGCATCTCAGAGGGATTCCAGGGATAGTCTATTAACTGGTCCAAAAGGTCATAACATAGGCATTGAAATGAAATGAAATGTTTACTTAAAAGGCAACAAACTTCTAGTAGTTGACAAAAAAGTGATGCTTCATAACATATATTACAGTTCTGAAACTTAGAAAGACCTAATGAAAAAAGAGAGGAAAATTACAACTGTAGGTTTTGTGACTTACGTAGTTACTAAAACGTAGGGACGGAATCATAGCCTTCATTAACTCAGGAGGTCATATTTGGGCATTAAGAAACCCAAACACATATTCATTTTTATGTTAAAGCCTGTAGGTTCAATAAAAATGTCAACCAAAAGTCAGCATTCTCTTCCAAATTATATTAATGAGTAATTAATCAACAATATATTCTAAAGAGTTAAGATGACTTAGACCTGTTCTTTCCGTTATTCTCAACAACCTATTACATGAGAAAACTTACTTCATCTCCTATCAAACCTGTAGCAACTATACTTTATTAACTCTACCCATCATTGCCATTTACATATTCTGTGGGTCACCATTGGATTAACCTAAGAAAGCCATTCAGTTTTCTTCAGATCATTCATGAGAATTCACCAAATCAAAGTGAGTTTTTAATATGTCTTTTTAAAGTTAATTGGAGAAAGGGAGAGAGGGAGAGAGGGAGAGAAAGAAAGAGAGAGAGAGAGAGAGAGAGAGAGAAAGAGAGAGAGAGAGAGAGAGAGAGAGAAACATTGATGTGAGAGTGAAACATCCATCAGTTGCATCCTGCATGTGCCCAACCAGGGATCGAACTCACAACCTAACTATGTGTCCTGATGGGGAATTGAACTGTGACTTCAGTGCATGGGACAATGTCCAACCAACTGAGTGACACCAGCCAGGGCTCGAAGTGAGTCTTATATCCTTTCTTGATTGGTAACACTGCTAGCATTTTTGGAATTCAAGACAAAACTTTGTTCAAAAATCTTTAACTTTATGATGAAAAATACAGTTTATCAGCACATGGTATTAGCAAGCAAGTTTTACTAGGGGCTCCTTTCTTTCTCTCGGCAGAAAAGCCACTTCTCTTTCATTTTAGTAGATGGAATTCTTGTATTTCTGAGGTCCTTGGGCTATGAGCATGTGGCAGCAACTTGCTGGTTTCTATTTTTAAAATCAATATTATCTCAATTTATGAGTAATTTAAGAAAATAAATTTCTGAGAGTGATCTGATTCACTTCGTGAAAGAATTTGCATTCTTGTAAATTCTACAGAGTCACTAAGGGTAAGAAAACGGACACTATTGGTCTTAGTTTTGAACAAGGGGCAATTCTTCAGTAAATACCACTTCTTTAGACTGCATGAATAAATGGAAACGGGATGTTTCAGCACAGAAAGCATAAAACTGATACACGCAAGGCATATCTTTAATGATGTTTAAAAAAAGAGCTAAACATCTCCCTGGGAATTCTTAAAACATTTATCTTTTAGGCAGTTATTTAGCTTCACAAGTCTTTGTTGTTTAACAAGCTGCAAAAAATAGGTCAGCTAATGTTATATTAATCAGTAAATTAATATTTCAATTTGATATTCTTTCTAATTAAAATGCTTGAAGCTTTTCCCCCAACTTCCCCCCCCCCCCGCACTGATGTTAAGTGGAATCATTATCATATTGTACCTTGGGGTGGTGAGATAACAGGGTCCAGTGATAGCTCTATTCTTAGAAGAGTGGGAGGTTTATCATGCCACTCGCACATTCAAAATGACACTCCATGGCTCCTGTGCGCCAAAGTGCCTTAGAGCTGAGTCACGGGATTTTCCAAACCGTAGTTTTCCATTTACATTCTAAAGTCAGACCTTTCAACTCTCAGTAGCAAATAAGCTTTTGCTTAGTAGAAATTCTGTCTTCACTTAAGGACAAAATATTACTTAAATTACCTGAAATATGGAAACGTGGTTTTCTAATTCTGTTCTCCAGTATTTTGTATGAACTAAGCCAATGGATATTTAGATGCAAAGGGTCTGATGTCCTATTCTTTGCGAGTGAATAAAGTTATCAGTTTCACAGTAGAAATTTAACAGAGGCTAAGCATTTTTACTTTCAGTTTTCAGAAAAAGTTCTGTCTTTTTTTCTTTGCACATACTGAGGAACTAACATATGTTGGAGGCTGGGTAATTTTGAATGACATTATGTCTCTGATGATATTAATTTTCTTTTAATAACAGTCACTGTGAACTGTATTGTATTCCTAAGAACCCAAATTTGTCATGAGTAATGGAGAGTATGGCCATGCTGCCTCAGAAGATGTTATTTCAGGCTAGTAATGGAGAACATGCTGAGGAATGTATGTGAGTTTACTGTGCTCCTGACTTTTTCCAAATAAATGGTACAATACTTAACCAATATCTCTTTGCCTTGCTGAAATTCAGCTAGAGTTTGTCAGGAAAGGATGATAAACTCATCTCCTGGCATTGAAAAATACATGGAATAAAAAGACATATAAAAGCAGGAAAATAAAATGCCAAAGTACAACTTGGAGATATAGTAAAATTTGTCAACAGGAAGCTTGCCTAGAATTGATCTATTTCCATCTGATGATATATTTTCATTGACCTATAAAACTGAGTCCTAGATGTGCAGATCCACAAAGTTGTTTACATAAAATATAACATAACCTAACTGTAAAAAAACAATCCCAATTAGAAAAACATATGGTTAATGAGCTTAGCTTAGTACCAAATAATTATTTTCACTTTGTTAATTTTTATCCCATACTTCTCTAGTCTTATCAGGGAGAAAATGTCCAATGTGTGAAAGCCACATGTAATTCTCAGATAATATTCCAGTTTGTAATCTAAAATTAAGTATACTCATTTATCCTCCATGAATCTGTTACACAGAGTCATACATTTTAACATTATTATTGTTATTCATATTATTAGTATAGACAAGTGTTAGAAATTACATGAACAGAAAACTATGTAGAACTCATGTGAAATGAATACATTGAGATTGTTCTGTGTAGTCTGGTTAAGTTTTCCACTATATTTTGCTTTCATAAGAAAAATTTTGACTGAAAAAAGAAAGTTACTGTCAAAGATAAGTATAAGAAGTCAAAAATTGTTACTTTAAAAAATGCATAGAAATATAGATTCCTATACCTTGACCAAAAACAATTAGTACACCTGGGAGAAGATGGAGAAAGTAATTTACATGTATAAATGAACTATGGGTCCTGTCCTCTGATAGACACTTGACATATAT